>MKEJ01087604.1:0-14814 GCA_001753735.1 Embelia ribes
ATATTTCTGTTTTTTTTGTTATTTTCAGTTTATCAATATTGTTGTTATTCAGAAATTATTTTTAACAGCAGTGCTAAAAATAACAATAATATAGTTACCATGAAACTCTATTAGACATGTGAAACTTATTTCCTCGTAAAGCCGTCTCCGATATGGAACTTTACGCTTCCAAAGCTCGTAACAAAATTCTTCCGTTAAGAAGTTTTCTTATGAACAGGGAACTTGTAAGACAAGTGAATAATCATGTTTATCACTTATTATCATATTAGATATTTATAATTTTATGAAATAATTTTATTTTAAAATATAAACTCGTGTTTTGATTGGTCACAAACTTTACATTTTTTAGAAGAATTTATGGAGTAATTATCTTATTTATATTGTATATTTTGTAGGGGATTTGCTATATTTTGCTACTATGTAGTTTTCTACGTATTTGCAAGTATATGATGATAAAAAACCCAAAATAAATAACAATATGATACAACATTTATGAGTCGAGGCTTCGGAGTATTGAATATTAACTTATGGGAGATCTCGTTCGAGCTTAACTACACTTAATTTGTTCGAGAACGTTGTGAAAGTCGAAGTAATGATATTTGAAGAATTTTAAGTGGTGATTGTAATATATTTTTATGTCAATCTTGGTATCGATGCGTAGAAATTTGAATTATCTTTTCAATGGTTCAGATGGTGATTGATTTAGACGTTCCTAATTCGATTTATGAATTTTCTCGTGAAAAAATACAGAACTATCTAAGCAGCATGCAAATGGACGAAATTTTCAATTAAAGAACCATTTTGTAAAAGTTGTCATAAAAAAGGGACTGATTACGTTATTTTGTAATTGTTTTAAGATTGCAACTCATTTTGACGATGTGGCATCTTTCGAATAACACATGTCTTAATTTCTTTCTATATATTAATGTCGTTAAAAAAATATTGACATTTCATTTTGTATCACATGATTTAGAGCAACTGGAGATAAGGTCACACGTGTAAGAGATGAAATGACGATTACTCTTTATCTTTTTTAAAGATATTTTATTACCCTCATACACGTGATTCTTATGCCCGTGTGAGCTTTCGTTTTGACAACAAGGATTTGGGGAGATTCTAACGATGGTTTTGGGGCACCTTGAACATGGGATTTGATCTCAATATAAGAAATGTTTTATCTTGTAATATAAGGGATTTTTTTTTTTTTTTTACAAAACTACAAGATAAGTTTACTATAGATTGAGAATAATTTATTATAATTATTTTTATTTAAAATATATTAAAATTTTTTGAAGCAATTTGTTCTCAATTTATCAATTGGTCTGAAAGTGTAATATAATGTAAATTGCAATAAAAAATACTCTTGTGCTGACAGCGGCGGCAGTAGGTCAATATGGAAGAGAGCAGCATCCAATTTTTTACTTTTCCGTTTTTGCGTAGGCTAGTATTTTTGGGGTAGTAATAAATAATTTTATTATTTTTTTATATTTTTATTTTAATATTTTGTAAAAAAAATTATTTAATTTAGTTATTCTTTAGTTGTAGTATTTTTTTTAATTATTATTCTTGAGTACATGCTTTTCAATTTTATGCAATTTTTATTTATTTAGATATTATTGTTATGTTTATTTTTGAATATGTTAGGCTAGAATCTTTATTACCATGATGATGAAAATAAATTATTGGAATTTTCTTGAACCTAATTGATAAGTATGGTTTTTACAAACTTAATTTGGAAATTGTTTTAGATTAAAATATAGAGTTTTTAACATGTCTGGTTACTTTAAAAAGTATCTAGGCATAGTCATTGGCGGACCCATAATTTCTAGGTAGTGGGATTGAATCCTACTACCTTATATAACGGAATTTTATTTGGGGGGGAACTATAGAGGTATAAAAAAATTTCGACATTTATAAAGATATTTTACAAAATTTTCCAAAGTCAGAAGGGGTCGAACCACCACTGGGTATAGTTATGGAGTTTGACAGACTTTGATTATATACCATGTTGATATAAATCAGATAATATATAACAGAGATTTTATAGACAAATATTGTTGGACTTTCATTCAAGAAGTTGTTTAATTTTTTACCAATCATAATCAATCAAGGAGCAATTGAGAGTAAGTGTAATTTAATTATTTTAATTGCTAAAAATGAACTATAGGAATCGAATTGTGCAATTAAAATTTTCTTAGAATTTTCTATACTGTTCTAAAATCCCATCGTTCCATGATATATTTGCTAGATTATCCTTCTACATATTTTAGGAGCGATATTATTTGAAACACTATATCATTTCCAATACCGCCACTTCTACATTTTTTAAGTTCACATATTACCTTTTTTCGTTTCCACGCATCTTCGTTTTTTAAATGGGAAATTACAGATAAAAATATAGGAACTGGAAAAGGAGACTGATTCTGAGTTTGTACTAAGTCCAAACTTAACCTAAAGAAAATTCCAAGAAGATAAAGTTGAAGTGTCACTATTTGTCCCTCAAAACTCTATAAATACCCATATACACAACACTTGCTAGGTACGAAGACTAAGAGAATATTGAAGGCATTTGCAGACTTGCTAAATATTTTTCTCACAACCACAAATACATACACACAAATTTTGTGTTCTTATATTGATATGGAGAGTCCAAAATCACCTCATCAGCCTCCTACTTATGGAGATCTAATTACTGTTCTTAGCATCGACGGAGGTGGAATAAGGGGGATTATCCCCGGAACAATCCTTGCCTTCCTAGAATCCGAGCTTCAGGTCTATCACATATGTGTGTGTGCATGCTTTTATTGCAATTCTATTATATATTTTTAGTATGGTGCACAGTGCAGATTCTATCTATTGGATTGCATAAATTCAACATAAAACTTTTAGCCCCTTACCTAATTTTTTTTTTGATAAATAGTTGGGCTCAATTTGCTGGCGCAGTTAGACTAGTCTAAATCTTTTATTTATTTTTTTATACTTACCAAAAAAAAAATTGGCCCTACCCCAGGTGGGTTGCCCAAATTCCTGGGCTTGTTAGGCTTACCCTAGAACCGACACGATGGTGCACGACTATGGTAAAAATATTTACTATTTACCGTGGCTTGTTAAAGTTTTAGTTCTTATTATTATTGGTAACATTACTAACTTATGTAACATCATAAAATCCAACGGTGAATTTGAATATGCGCTTAAAACGTTGGTATGGATATTATACTATAGTTTGTTTTTAGACTTTATATTTTCTACATTTATCAAAGAAAAGTATTTACCATTACTTCTGTAGATTGTATTCCCTAATTACAAGCTAGCTATCATTAGTGGGAAATTTTTGTGTACGTCTGTGGAGTCATGCTTTTGAATTACCGTTACGTAATGCCATTACGTAACGGTTTCGACCACTGCTAATATCGTTACGGGCCGTTACAAATGAGAATAAAATTCAAAACCATAACTGTTGTTAAATTTGCTATATATGTCGTTACAGCACCATATCGGCCGCTACGACCGTTACAAGCCATTAGAAAAAATCAAATAAATTAATAGTAATAATAATAATAATAATTCGCTAGGAATTATACTTATACAAAAAATTCATTATACCAATTCGATATTGATTCATCAAATAAATCTTACTATTTGGCAAGGCACTAATAGTTAGAATAAAGAATAAATTATGATCATACATGTCATTCCTTTTAGATGCAGAATAAAATGATCTAAAATGTGTATTTGATGTTATTCTCTTTCTTTAATATAAATAATTGTTATTTGTAATGAATAAAGTTTGTGTGATATGAAAAAAGATATTTTATCTTAATAACTCCAACATATACAAAAATTCAAATAAAAAAGCATTTAAACATTAAAAAATGCATATTTTTTCTAGACTATTAAGAAATTTTAACATGAAAACTACAAGATGTGTATGAAATGATTAAGAATATAATTATATGATACAAATAATGCATAACATTAAAGTTTAGATGAATTGAGTAAATTTGAAAAAAAATTATAACTCTATTTTTCGCAACCGTTACACTATGGTTGTACATCTTGAAATCGTTATACCGCCACAATTATCGTTACAGCAGCCACAACTTTTATTTAAAACCTTAATGTGGATCCAAACCTCTTATAAGATGGGATTAAAAAAGGGGAATACTAGTCTTACACTATTGTTAAGATTTTTATGTATCAGCGGGCAGAGATACATGACATATATGCATGTTGTATGGCTTCATATGAATGTAATCACATATGTTATTCATCTTAGTTTAATCATATTTGGGTGTTGCAATTTTTTATTTTTTATTTTTAGTATTTTCACCCTAGCTGGGCTTTTATTGGTGATTTTTGATAAATTTATATAAACTTTTATAAATGCATTTTTGATGTTTAAATAAATAAGTACTAATTGAATTAATTTTAAAATGGTGCAGAAATTGGATGGTGAACAAGCAAGACTTGCAGATTATTTTGATATAATAGCAGGAACAAGCACCGGTGGTCTTGTCACGGCTATGCTAACAGCACCCAACAAAGAGAACCGTCCCTTGTTTGCAGCTAAAGATATTAATGATTTCTACCTTGAAAATTGCCCTAAAATCTTCCCACAAGACAAGTAATGGTTATTGAATAGCTTCTTAGTTTTTAGTGTTAAAAAACAAAATTAGTAGAAAACTCTTTCGAATCGGGTTAACTCTTTTCTTAAAAATTAAATTATCTATTTTAAAATAAGTGTCGTTTTTGGTTAATGCAAATGGATTAAGAAGATCATTAAATATTCTCAGTTTTAACAAAGACATAAATATATTTTACCAAAATAGCCTTCATTAAATGCTTGTATTGTGTGTATATATGGCGTGAGTAAATTTTAAAAAAGTAATAACAAATGCTTTCTCAATTTTGTAGAACAACGATTGAAATAAAGTAATAAATTTTTTTTAGAACGACGCTTATTTTGAAACAAATAAAATATCACGGGATATTTGTTGATATCATTTTTAGGTAATAAAAATTATTTAGCCTTTTAGTAAGACTGGTAGCTAGAAATGCTTTCTTAGTTAGCCTCTTTGACTGGTAAATTTTCTTCATCTGTTCCTTTCGTTGGCTATATTCTATTTTATTTTTCTCTCTTCCCTCTTCCGTCTCATCTCATTTTCTAATTAAATAAATAATTTTTTTAATAATAATTAAATATTTTTATTATTTATGGATGCGATTGGTAAATAATATGGTTATATCAACATTAATGTTAATACATACTGATTATTGATCAAAATAAATATGAAGAAGTATTAAAAAAAAGTTACATTATATCGCTAGTTTGTAAAGTAACTAATACTATACCTGTAAAATAGAAAAAAGGGCATTTTGGGAGTAGCATTTAGACAATATTGCTACCTCTAGTTGTTGTGAATGCTCTTATATGAACCTTAATCTTGTGCTTATTTAATTTCCACTAAGAATAAACAAAATGATACAAGATCATGCTATGGTTGTATATATATGATATTAATTATTTAATTATATATATTTACTTTATTTTATTTTTCACTTGAATTTTGGCAGCTCAATATTCAACCCTACAAAGAAGCTTATACACGCTGTATCAGGGCCTAAATATGATGGGAAGTATCTGCACAACCTTGTGAAAGAAAAACTTGGAGACACAAAATTACACCAAACATTGACTAATATTGCTATACCAACATTTGATATTAAGAAACTTCAGCCTACAATTTTCTCCACCTACGAGGTATGATATTTTTTTTTTTTCAATTAATCTCTCAAATTTAGTAATTATTTGCATGTAGATTTTATTTTATTTATTTTGGGGTGAATTAATTTAATGGTCCCCATGGTTATTACGAACGAAGGAATGAAATTTTATCCAGTTTGAAGTGTCTAGTTTCATCAAGTTTCTACAAAACATATTTGTAATTCATTTTTTTCACAGAATAATTAGTACAATAGAATTAAATATTTTGTAATGATCATTTCGAAATCCTCCAAAATCCAGTTGGATAAGTTTTGTACAGAAAAATATTTTGTACATAATACAGTACAAGAAATTTTTTTTGCAGGATACTGCTGCGAAATTATAATTATTTAATTTTAATATATTGATTATTTTGTGAAAATAATGAAAAAAGAATTTTTTATTAAAAAATAGGACAAAAATTGAACAATTAGAACTGGATGAAATTCCTATCCATGAACAAAATAGTATTTGGTACCACACATTCAATACAAACACCAAATAAACTAGCTTTCTTAATAAAGAAATTTATCATTCCATTTCGAGAAAACTTTTTATAAATAGAAATACTGATGTGAGAGATTTTTGTCCTCCATTTTTTATTTTAAAAATTAAAAGCGGAGAGAAATGATGTTTAGAAAGACTAGTGTTAGCATTCAGACCGTCCTTTCAAGATTTATTTCTAAATTTCAATTTTAAAAAATTATTTTTTTATATAAAATAAAAATAAATTACACCAAATTTGATGAAAAATAATTTTTATACATAAAGACATTAATATATATATATATATATAATAAGTTTTAAAAAATATTTCTTCAATAAAATTTAATTTTTTGAATAAAAGATTTGTGTATACTAACCATAGGATTACCAAAAAAAATTTATGAAAATGGAAAAAATATGTAATTATTGTGAATCACGTTAGAAAGCAAATAAAGTATTTCATAGGAAATTAAAATAAATTTAACTTGAACCTAGTTTGCGAACTAATATCGGTATATATATAACATATAAAATAAAACTTGAAATCTTGATTAAACTAACTCAATTCCATACCTATTCTCTTTTTTTGCGCTCTGCGTTGTTCACTTTCAACCTTATTCATATATATATATATATAAACAACATAGCATAATTCATAATTTGTGATCATTTACTCATATATATATATATATATATATATATATATATAAGATAGCGTAATTCATGCCAATAACCAGCGTGAGAAAATAATCAAATCATCCACCAAAATACTATTATTTGTAACAGTAGCAAAATTTTTCCTTCAATTTCTAATTTTGCAAATTAAACGGCTGCAGAAAGAAACCTTTCTGAGAGTGGAAAGGCAGCCGATAAATATAAAATTAATTATTGCAAAACGAAACAAAACAAACAGAGCAAAAATTGATGAAAACGTAGTACTCGCTCTCTTTGGCGTCTGCATTGCACTCCCATCTCAAACCCTAGATCTCTCTCTCTCTCTCTCCATCTCTCTCTCTCTCCGCATCTCACATCTTCGCTCACTCTAAAAAGGTAATCGCAGTCGCATTCTCCACTTGTTTCATTATATTGTTCACCTATATATATGTATATGTATGTATGTATGCATGTATAAATTCTTCCAAGATTCTTATTCACTTTTTTATTTCATTTCTTTTGTTGTTGTTGTTGTCTATGTTTGCAGTTGAGAAATGCTCGGAGCTTGTTACGGCACGAGCGTGCTATTTCGGCTCGTTTGTTTTCGAAAACTTCGATTGTTGCCAGAGATGGTTAGTGACTAAGCCCTCAGATTCTGTGATTTCTTGTTCCGTATATGTTCGTTTGTCTTTCACATTTTTGTGTATCGTGAAATTAGATTTCTATTTTGCCGTGGGAATGTGCTCGGAATTGGAAACCGGATTGTTTTTGTGCTGAATTATATAAAATTTGAGTCACCAATCATAGCCTTTGTAGTCTTTTCTTTGTAATTTTTTAAGAGTAGTGCTATACATGCATAAATTTGTATATGTTTGAGGAAAAAATGATTCAAGTACAGACTATTATGTATCAGAGGTACACTGACTCTTATGTAGCAGTATTTTGTGCATTGATCCTATTTTTGGGGAAAAGATTAATGCGTAAGCTATTGTCACATAAAAGTCTATACACTTTCTGTACATGATTGTTAGTGCATGTATGATTACTTTATAAATTGAGGCAGTTATGTAATTTTGAATCAATTTCATTGGCTTATGAGGAACAGAGGACTTGTAAATTATAAGTACAGAATTATCAATGTCAGGTCATTCCATGTATTGGCATTTTTCCTGTTATTAACTATCTCATGCTCTGTTTGGTGCAGGGATTATTCTTAGGAAAATGTGAGGGGAAGGAAAATCTTTTAAAAAAAAATCATGGAATCAAATAGAATATTTTCTTTTTCAAACGTGACTAAGAAATTATTGCACCAAACGCACCATTAGGCAGCCAATCATATACATAATGCTTTTTTGCTTAATTTGCGGAAAATTTATCCGGGCCGAATAATTGTTCCATTGAATTGGTCATGGTATGAGATTAAGGACCAAATATTGTGGATGCGATGAGTTATTTTAAATGCCTAACCAGCACGGGAAAAGAACAATGAATCAATATTAGCAGGAGAGTAACCTGTATAAAATATTGATATGCTGAGAGAATTTTTATTTTGATTTCTTTTTTCTTTTCGGCCATCTTTACTTTCAGATACTTTAGGGACCCATAAACATGGTTATATGCTTGGAGAAGGAAATATGGCTCGCAGATATTCCACCAAATTCAGTTCAAGTGCAGATAGCATTCACTTTAAAGACACAAGCGGTGGCAACTTCAAGGTTTTCTGTGCATTTATGTTTTACATCCTTCTCTTATATCGCAATGTTGTCCTGCAATTGTTGTCGTTCCCACTAGGCTCTTCTTGCATCAAAATTCATGTGGCAATGTAGAGTCCCCGAGCAAAGATGCAGTTTCATTACGAACCAACTGCTAATTAACATGTTCAGATTCTGTGTAGACAACATCAAACAGAATATCTGAAGTAAATGCTTTGGGGACATCAATAAATTTGGGAATTCCAATGACTCGTTTGGTTCTCAGCAACGGGTAATTCATGTTCATGCTAGTGATTAGCATTTCGATAATTTGTTATACCATTACGATGAAATGATTAACGTCCGTGCTCAACTTTTCTTTTAAATTGTGATATCAGATCTCATGGGCACACAAGAAGACGTTATTCTACCGACTCAGGTTTAGTTGCAATACCTTTCTGTTCTTTTACTTTGTTGTTCATTATGTAGTTTGATAATGATATGGTTCGTTTCTCATGTTGATAGTAGTATCGTGGGTTGTTAGACGTGTATATTTGGGCCACAACTATTTAAGCAGTCACATTGTTTCCTTATCGTAAGCTTTTAAATCAGTTCTGGATGTCTGTGATTCAACTATGTTTTATCTTGCAGGCCTTCCTCCACACCAAGAAACTGGAATGCCTTCTCTCTCACAGACAATGACAGAGCCATGTACTATCTTCAAGCAGAGAGAATAGTGTACTTGGTTATTTTTCCTCATCCAATTTAAATATCTTTTAATGCAGGGTAATATTCCCGGGTGGTTAAAAAAGGAAGGTGATAAGGTTTCTCCTGGTGAAGTACTTTGCGAAGTTGAAACAGTGGGTCCTTGCCTTTTGACACCTTTTCTTTAATCATTCTTTATGTTTTTTGATTCAGTCAGTTGCTGGTGACATGCTAATGCAATTTATTTTTCTTGTTTTGCTTTTTAATTTCAAAGGACAAAGCTACGGTCGAGATGGAATGCATGGAGGAACGATATCTTGCTAAGATATTACGTGGAGATGGCGAAAAAGAAATTAAAGTTGGTGAGGTATGAACGTCTCTGCTATTATTACCATCCCAGGGTGCAGCATGTTATTAAATAGAATAAACTCTCACATGCTGATAAGCAATTTCCTCTCATCCTACGGTGCAGCATAATAATCTTTTCTGAATAAGTTTTGGGGGCCATTTTCAAATCTTAAGAAAAAATGAGAAAAAGTTTTGCAGATTATATATTTAAAATCAATCTAATTTTTCTTTTCTGTAGTTGTGAAGTTTCTAAACTTGCTTTGGCTTCATTTCATGGCTACCGCCTCGTTAGAAAACAAAACAGTGAATGTTTGATGAACCCCAGTATTAGTTGAAATGCTGTTTTACATAAATAAATAACTGTTTGCTTTTGTTCCTCCCTAGGTAATCGCTATAACTGTTGAAGATGAGGAGGATATTGAAAAATTCAAAACTTATGAACCTTCGACATCAAGTGCTGCTCCTGCAGCTGGAGGGCCTTCTGAATCCCCCCCTCCAAAGGAAGAAAAAGTAGAAGCACCTGCTTCTGCCCCCGAGCCAAAGGTGACAAAAACTCCTGCTCCTTCTGCCTCTGATGATCGCTTCTTTGCTAGCCCTCTTGCAAGAAAGTTGGCTGAAGATAACAAGGTAAGTGTTTAGTTATAACACCACTACGTCTTTATTCAAACTGTGTTGATTTATGAATGGAGCCAATGTAATCTTTCTTTGTATATCCATTTTGTTGACTGTAGGTGACTCTGTCAGGTATCAAAGGAACAGGTCCTGATGGACGCATTGTGAAGGCTGATATTGAAGATTACTTGGGTATTTTGCTTCTTCACCTCTATCATGCATGGGGATTTTTTAAGCTTTACATGATTGAAGCTTTTCTTTGGTTAATTTGATGTTATTAAGGTTGTATAATAAACTCGAATGTCACCTATTTGTTTGATAATTCATGTAGTGTAGAAGTTCCTGTATTAATCTTTCAGCTAAATGTCCGAGCACTTAATTTTTTCTTTTGTGTGTTTCTGTCTTGTAGCTTCCCGAGGGAAGGAAGCTCATAAAGCAGGCACAGCGGCAGCTGCTTTCCTAGATTACACAGACGTTCCTCATTCTCAGATCAGAAAGGTAAAGTGTATGATCAATCACGTTGTCCTATTTCTGAGACTTGAGATCCATATCTTGATTTTTTCATGTTGATCTAATCCATGATGAATGTTCTCAGGTCACTGCTTCTCGGTTGTTATTATCAAAGCAAACTATTCCCCACTATTATTTATCGGTAGATACATGCGTTGACAAACTAATAGAGTGAGTATTTTCATTTTTGTTTTGAGCAATACATGTCAAACACTTTTGGGAAACTGAATTCAGCTATGTGCATTTGTAGACTGAGGAGCCAACTTAATTCACTACAAGAAAGTTCTGGTGGAAAAAGAATATCTGTTAATGATCTTGTAATCAAGGTGATTGGTTCTTTCTGCTTAGTCTATTCTTTTTTGAATGTTACGACTTCAATTTGCAGTTACTTCATGATTATATTGTAATATTGTTTTATATTCCATCACATTAGTGAAAGGGAGGGTTTTACTATCAGTGGAGTTGAAATAATGAGTTGAGTGGTGCTACCTGCCTCTCTTTCTTTTCTCTTCTTATATATAGGTTGTGATCGTTGTGTTAATAATATCTAGAGGAAAATTTTGACCATTTAGTTCAACTTGGAAGGATTTGTTCTGCTGCTAAATAATTCCGATTGTTAATGAATGCGCATTTAACTACCTTTTTCTGTAATCCATTCTATTTTTTGTTAAACAATGCCTCTAATTTCAAATGCAGGCTGCTGCTTTGGCTCTTCGCAAAGTACCTCAATGCAATAGTTCATGGACGAATGACTCTATCCGACAGTAAGATTCATTGTTCCATTCTTATATTTTACATCTGATTAGGATTTCCATCGAGGTTTTCACATTTTTCTTCTTTGGCATATAACCTAGGTATCACAGTGTGAACATTAATGTCGCTGTGCAGACAGACAACGGATTGTTTGTTCCCGTCATAAAGGTGGGGTATCATTTAGATGCGGTCGAGTTATTTCGATGCTTTCATTCCTTACCCATTCTTACGCAAGTTCAACCTACTTTGTAAATGCAGGATGCTGATAAGAAAGGGTTATCCACTATTTCTGAGGAGGTGAAAGTCTTAGCCCAGAAAGCCAAGGATAACAGCTTAAAGCCAGAAGACTACGAGGTAACAATTTTCTTTTGTGGTGCAAGAGGGGGATTTTTATATCTCAATGGTGAAGTGGATGTTTCTGTATGGGGATTTTCCCCTTGAGACATTTGGTTCTTCAATATACTTTTACCTTTCCAAAGCAAAAAAAAAAAAATAGAATTGCAATTTCAACTGCACATACGAGCAATGCTGATGAATGGTTTGGAGTATTATACATAACCTTTTGTATTTTCTATTCAGGGAGGCACATTTACCGTGTCAAACTTGGGAGGACCGTTTGGTATCAAACAATTTTGTGCCATTATTAATCCTCCACAATCGGGCATCCTAGCAGTTGGCTCTGGTATAATTACACAAATTCATGTTTTTAGTTGGTTAATTCATTCTCAACTTGTAGATTTCACTCCTTTCTCGATTTCTACTCTGCTTTCTAACGCTTCTTAATAAATCCAAATACCTGAGCAGCTGAGAAGAGGGTTGTGCCTGGATCTGGCTCAGAGCAGTATAAGTTTGCTTCTTTCATGGCTGTAACATTGAGCTGTGATCATCGCGTTATTGATGGTAAGCTGCTGAAATAAAATTTCAGAATTTGAAGGCTTGATCTTGCGCAATTTCCGATTTGGTCAACATAGTTTTTGTTTTCTTGTTGACACAACAATTTATCCATTTGCTCTGCTTATAGGTGCAATTGGAGCAGAATGGCTAAAAGCATTCAAAGGCTACATTGAGAATCCAGAGTCGATGTTGCTTTAAGTTTGCAAATTTTTGTTTGCTCACTCGAATTTCCGCATGAGTGATCCACGTACAAGAAGGGATGGTGTGTAGGGGTTGATTTGGGATTTTGATTTTGTTTTTATTGTAATATTCATCCGTATTTTTTGTGAGAGCAAAGGCGGCTTTTGTTTATGTAATAAAGGGTAACTTCCGAGGCATTGTGCCGCATAGGTGGGAATTTTGCCCATGTAGAGCGTACCAAACCCTTCCAACCTGGCAAATGATTCTTTAGCCCGAGAAGGGTTTTTTTTTTGCCACGCATATTTCATTTTCTAATAATAAACAATAAATTGTGCGGGTAAAACTTTTTTTATTGGTAGTGTTTTAGAGTACTAACTTAATTTTTTGTAAGTTGGAATCATCACATTTCTATTGCAATTTGTAAATCATATTTTCTGCGATTTCGTAATATGGGAGTTTTTTATTGTGCGGATAAAACTTTTTTTATTGGTTGGACATCCATTTCTGGTGTGTTCAAGTGATCGTGAAGGAGATGGAGTAATAAGTTTGTAGTTTAAACTTTCTTTGTCTGAATATGGAAAGAAGCGAAACGACTGTACCAAACAAGAACATTAAAAAACAAAACGTAAATAAATATTGAAGTCTGAAGAGATAAATTCATTTTCATCCAGCTATTATCGGGATACATGGGGTTTTCTTGAACTTGATAAACACAAGCTTTATAATTTTCTTTTTCAAAAAATTGGAAAACATTTGAATGTCCAACATTTTTACTTTTCTTTGCAAAACTAACACAAAAAAGCGATTTTATCAAGCTAAAACAAAAATCACGATAATTTTCAAACTAAAGATAGTTTGGTTTGGTTAAATTTCCAAAAAAAAAAAAAAAAAATTGTTTGGTTTAAGTGGTTATTTGGTTTTAGCTTATTAGTTTAAAAGTTTAACAATATTTAGTTGTTTAATTTTTAAGCTAAATTTATTTATTATATTGGCCTAACTTGTTATGTTGTAGCTTATAAGTTATAACTTTTTAATATTTTTGCTTAAAAATTGGATAGAGTTTGTCTATTCAACTTCTAATTTGAGCTTATAAAATTATAGTATAAATAAGTTAAAAATTTTAAATTTGACGTATCCAATTTTTTTTAGTCATAAACAAGATGTCTTACTTGCTTAAAAACTCCAATAAAATAAATCTATATGTAAATGGGAAATTTTAAACTAAATAATTTAACATTTTTTTTAGTAAAAAAATACTCCATTAATCCATGAAAATTTGATACATTTAAAGTCGCACATTGTTTAATGTAAGGCTAAAAATAACTATCCAAAATTTTAATTGAATATAAAAAACCAAATCTATCCTTATTTGGTTTTATTTTATACTCCCCTTATTATATATGTGGGGTTAATATCGTAAGTACATTATGTTTGTAATGATTGCAAAATCCAAAAACAAAAATTGATCAATTATTTTTGAAAAATCTAAAAAAAAACTATATTAATTATTTATAAATAAAAAAAATACTTATTTAATTCAAAACTGCGGCCGAACAAACCATAACTCACTACAATTTTAATAAACACAGACAAAATTTAAATGATTTTTTTAATAAAAAATATATTATTATTTTTTATTCAAAGGACTCCACACCCATCCAATCTTAAAAAAAATAAAAAATAAATAAAAATTGCACCTTGAACTGGTCACCGGACTAGGAAATACCCACTTTCCCAAACCATCGAATATTATTAGGAGATTTCCCCAACCCAATTTTTTGAGGCGGCGCTAATTCTATAAAAATCACCCATCAAACCAATCTCTCTCCCTCTCTCTCTCTCGTGTAAAGCCCTAATCTCTCCCATGGCGTACCAGCCGTCAATCCCCTCCAACCACAACGACGGCGACTCCTCCGACGACACTCGACGACTTTACAATCCTTACCAAGACCTCAACCTCCCGATCCAAACGCTATACAAGCTCCCCACCTCGCCGGAGTTTCTCTTTCAAGAAGAGTCCCTCCACCAGCGCCGCTCCTGGGGAGAGAATCTCACCTACTACACCGGCGTCGGCTACCTCTCCGGCTCCCTCGCCGGCGCAGGTAAGGGTTTCCTCGACGGGATCAAGGCGTGTGAAAAAGGGGATGGTTTGAAGATTAGGGTTAACCGGGTTTTGAACGGGTCGGGTCAGGTTGGGGGGAGGTGGGGGAATCGGAT
>MKEJ01087610.1:0-21120 GCA_001753735.1 Embelia ribes
GTTCATTCTTGGCTCATTGGTGTAAAAAAAATTACATATCCTATGTGGAGAAATTAGTTCTAAAATCAGAGTTTTGAAAGCAGTAAGTATGTTGTCCAAGCTGAATTTAGTTTCCAATTTATATTTTGAAAGAAATATGTATGGGATTAGTAACTAGGTATATTTTGTGTGAAACTCTTTTGCCTAGTCCCAATTTCTTTTAATTAAAGGCTAGGATAATCATGATGATTTTTGAAGCGAATTAGTTTATTTCTTTCTATGATGGGTCTCGGTGTATAAATCAGTCAAGGTCGATAATTTGAAAAATAAAACCATATATGGTGTTTTCCACCGTGGGATTTAGTTTGAATTTCTTTGAAAGAAATGAATATGGGCATATTTACTATGTAATTTTATTAAAACCTAACAGTTTAAATCATATTAATCTGCAATCCTGATAAATGATATGAAAATGTCCCTAGTACAGCATAGTCTAACGAATGAGAGTATATTCGAAAATGAAGTCCGAATCTTTCAATACTTTAGCATAACGATTTAAATCATATTAATTTGCGAAGTTGATATGTCATATTAAGGTGATCGACATCCGTATTATGGAAAAATGCTTGAATTTGATGATATTTTGTTTTCAATACAAGAATACCACTCAAGAAATGCCTTCAAAATATTAAAAATTTGAGACAAAACTGAGAAAAAAAATTAAAGGAAAAATAATAACAAACATGGTCCCGGCGGGGCTCGAACCCGCGACCTTCGGCTCATAAGACCAACGCTCTAACCAACTGAGCTACGGGACCACGATGATTAGCTTAGTCGGTCATTATTTAAAAGGAATAATTTTATCATTAGTAACTATTAAAACTTTGAATCTAGTTAGATGTGGGTTTGATTGAATTGCCAGGAATTTTTCCACAAAATGATTAACAAACAAATACATATACTAATAACTGGGTCATTCGGTTAGAAAAATATATGATTAATTGTTAATGTTATGATTTAGGCACAATTTGGTTAAAAACAAATAGCTTGAAAAAGTTTAAAAGATCGGCTTACTAAAATCATAACAAGGTGTTTGGACTACAAGCAAAATTGAAAATAAGTTTAAATTGTGCATTCGAATTTAATACTAAAAGAAGATTATTGGTTTGAAAATATTTTTATTGTGAATTTTCTTTTTAACATTACTTGTCAATAGTTTGTTTTCAAAAACATGGTAGATGGGCAATTCTAGCGGTCGGAGGTAAAATATCCGTGATAAATAATGAATCTCATTATTAAATATCTGAATTATAGACATGTGAATATTCAAGAATATTGAAATATTTTGCCTGCTTATTTTTTCCAGTGAAGTTGGTTCAAGCTCACACCCTCTCCCATTACAAGAGAAGAAAATCCTTATCCAAATGATGATATTATCGATTTCACTCCTCCAAGTATAAAGACACAGCGAGGATTTTTATTCAGAAGAAAAATGGATCTTCGTGTTTTTTTTTTTTTTCTTCACCAGTTAGTTTTCTCAAATCATATGTTTTTTAGCTTTAATCTGAATCTATAATGTCAGAGATGTGTTTTTGAGCTAAAAGCTCACTCTTTGTGACATTCACTGGTAAATGACTTATTTAGTTTTTCATCTAGTCTGGGGGATAAAAAGTTACATATAACTGCATATTGGGAATTTCTAAATTTGAGAAAGTGTTTTGGATCATTTTGATGTTGAATTGAAGATCATATACTTGGAAAATGTCCTCACTTTTCTCTGCGTATGCTTTAAGTCCATTATTACTCAACTTTTGTTAGAATATAATGTAGTAACCTGTCATTATGAACGGTCTAATTTACAAAGCTCACACATTGCAGGATCTGGGAGGGTATGATATACGTAACTTTATTCTCATTTTAGATATGTCGTTTCCAATGGGACAAACTCGTAATATAATGTATCCTATATTTAGAGAAAATGCTATTTAAATAGAACACGACAACAAACTTTTATGAAAATTGCAGTTCGATACTGTCAAATTAATTAGTAAGCAGAGAAATTGACTGGAAAATAAAGAGACAGCCGAATTTTGATTTATACAAACAAAGGACATGATTATTTGAGAGAAACTCACGATTATTCCTACTCGTGTAATAAACAAGAGGCTTTATGGTTCTATAATTGCCTTCAAATTTTGGTTAAATAGTGCAAAATCACCCGAGTTTCTTCATTTGTTGGGCTAGAATACACTTTGGTACATATAATTATATGAGATGATTCTTTTATCAATTTTGAATATAATAGTTTGATATTGGAATTACATAATTTTAGCTACCTAAACTCTACTCATCACTAATGTTTGAAGTTAGACACCAAAACAGGATGAGTGTTGGTGAATCTATTAACCAACAACAATAAGAATATTTGGTGTGAATCCATGTTACAATTGAGGTTTTATTGGTTGTTTCCATTTACTCCCTCCATTTCATTTAAACTATTGTTCTAAAGAATTTTTCCCTTCCTTTTTGTTTGTCCTTGTAGAAAACCGATGACGTATAATTTTTTTTAATAAAAAAAGTATTATTAATTACGCTATACATTAAAGGATAATTAATTTAACAAATGGTAATATTGTATGTATCATTAATCTTATTTATAAACAATGGTATTTAAATGGTCTTCAGCCATTACCTTAAACGACAGTTAATATGAATTTGGTGGAGCATTTTATATGCTGGTTCTGGGGTCGGATGGTGTACTTTATGTGATCTACTGGAGAATTCTGAAATAATCAGAAACCTCAAGGGGAAGATTGTAATTTACCCTTTATATATATATATATATATATATTCCACCGCGCTAAGTGGTCTTTTATGGGCAAAGATGACGACAAGGTATTTTTGTTTAGAGTGGAAATAGTTTTTGGAAGAGGAGTTATTTTCTGCATTTTTATAAAATATTTCCTGTCCTCCAAATATTCATTTTCCAGTATATTATTTATTATATATATGTATATATATGTATATTTACCCCCCCGCCCCCCAATATCAATGGCCTTAATATGGCTAAATTTAGAGTGTATGACAACATAAATAACCATGAAAAGACTAATTTAGTCCTGATTGAGCTACAGATAGATCTCATGACTATTTATTATTATTATTTTTTTATCATTTAGGATAATTTTTTGCCTTTAAAGGAATAAATATATATAATAATAAAAAAAATTAACAAAAATAACAATGTTTAAATTCTAAAAAAATATTGGATGTTAATATTGGACACAACTTTCTCATCCATTTTTCTACCATACTTTTTCTTTTATCTTTCTTTATCTTTTGCATTCAAATTTTTAGAGGGTCACTCCTATATCTTTTTCTTTTTCTCCACACAAAAATATTCCCGCTGCTTGTGAAGGTCACAAATTCAAAACTTAGGACTACGCAAATTCCAAATAGATCGATACATACACACACACACACATATTTATATATACCATCAATAACAGAGCAATGCAAAACAGAGCATAGTAAAGCTTCAACCCCAATCAACAATGGCGGTGGCTAATGGCTCTCTGCTACAAACCCACCTCCCAAACTCCACTCTCTCTCAACTCTTCGCATCTCTCGATCCCAAATCGCTTATCCTCTCTCAATTCCCCACAAACGATGAAAAACCCAATTTTTTCCAATTAACCACAGAGGGGTTTCTAATGGAGAGGGGGCCGAGATATAATGCGTATGCAAGATTGCGAGAATCTAGGCTGCGAATTAGATCGCAATCTATAGAACCTGAAATCAGATTGGATTTAACGACGTCGACAAAACAGGGGAAATTTCAGGGGACACCAATGAGATCACAATTTAGGCAACCCGAAATTGAATTAAATTTAACGCCACCACAGAAACAGGGGAAATTTCAGGGAACAACGATGAGATCACAATTCCAAGAACCCGAAATGGAATTAAAATCGCCTCTGAAAAAACAGAGGAAATTTCCAGTGACACCCCCGAGTGGGGGAAAAGGGTGCTCTGTTTTGGCCCAATCGGTGCCGGATTTTGTGGCGGCTGTGAGGAAGGAGAATCGGAGGCCGCTGCCTCCGGTGATGGAAACGCCGGTGAAGACTCCGGCGGGTTCGAAGGGGTCGAAGTTGCTTGGGATTGGGGCGAAATCGGTTAGTTCGGGGGAGAAGAGAAGCGGTGGGGCGATGGCGAGGAAGAGCTATGCTTCAATGGAGGAGTTGAGAGGTGGAAGCAAGAGGGTTCTAGGGTTTAAACAATATTGAGTAATTTCTAAGGTTTGTTTTGTCTCTGTTTTTTCCCCTTTTTGATTTGATTCTTTGAATTTTTTGGTTTGATGTTTCATAAAGGTGATTCCCAATTATGGGTTTGTTTTGGATTGTAAAGATTTCTTACGGGTGTTTGATTATTCACATCTCTATATAGAAGTAATCTACAGACTATTATTAGAATTTTAAATTTTTCCTTCTTTGATCTCAAGTTCCAATTTTGAAATGTGCTTGTTAAGAACAAGAGCATTGAGATGAATCTTTATCAGTTCCCAAACGGATTGGGTAGAAAGTAAAGGTGTTGCTAGTAGGAAACGATGACTAGCGAGTTTTTTTTTCCCTAAATTAAGCATTCAGTGTAATTGAGTACGAAAAAAAATTCATACGGTTTTTTTATTATCATATCACCATACATATTTCACATTTTTATTTTCTGACTTTCGAATTGGGAAATTTGCTTGTATTGATTGGTACATTTGAAAGAGATTTGGGATTATTCAAAATTTTCTGTCCTAAAGGTATCAACTTTACTAGTTGGCAAGTAAGGAAATTTTTAAATTTTTACTCAAATGTAATTGTGATTTAGTCTTTGGATAAAGGGCATAAAGCAATACGTAAGATAAAATGTCCTAGGCAAGAGCACGACAAAACACGATTTTTCTCTTTTTTTGAGGGGTTACAGATGAGATGATAACAAGGCTACCAAGAACTTGAACTTTTAAATCAGAATAATGATATACATATTCTTCAATTTTTTCTTTTTTCCTCCAAAACATTAGAGATGATACGGTTAGACCTTGTGGTATTTGTATTTCTGCTCCAGATTAAATCTATCGATCTTGCTGTTGAACCCGTAGAGTACTAAATTCCTCACTGCATCTACCCCTTGTTCCAGTGCTTCATCGATCTGCCACAGACAGTGAGGGCGAGAGATGAGATAGATACTAAGAAATCTTGGTCTTATAGTTCATAGAAGAACGATTGATCTTTGTGCTAATGCAAATTGAGACGATTCTCTATACCTGTCGTCGTTCAGCTGAACTGAATTTTTGGAGAAGAAACGCTTTCATGTCCATGGTACCAGGTGGATTACCAATGCCTACACGTGCACAAAAACAATACAAAATTTAGGACAACTAGGGGCAACTAATCTTTAAGTCGAAGAACAAAACATTTGTTAAAAGCGTGTTCTTTAAGAAATCAAACCTATGAACATCCGCGGAAATACACGGCAACCATCCAAGTGTTCCATCACGCTCTTCACTCTGCGATCAAAGACCAACCAACAACTATTGTCAACTGACTACAAATAAAATTAAAAGATCTGATTTTTACCAAATTGCTCATGCATATATGCTTTTAGTACTCATTTATATAACAGCATTAGGCTAGACCTAAATCCGGAGGGTTGTTAAAAAATGGAACATTTAATCATACAACCAATTGCCATTGAATCACATATTGGTACCACCCCATAAAACTTAGCATATTATCCTTTTATTATTGATTTAAGTACAGGTACAAATAGCTGCTATTTTCCAGCACATACCAATTTGATTAGTCAAAGTTGCTTCAATGATTATAAATGTAGAAACAGAATGCGAGCGTTTAGTGAAATGTTTGACACAACTTTGCAAGATATTCATAGTACAAATGAGCCCTCGTTTTCACAGTTTTAACCAGTTTCCATAGACTTTCAGCAATACCCATTTATCTCCATTTTATCTCAATCAAATCAATGCTGTAGATCTTTATCCGTAAAAGAACTTACGGAGTTCAATCTTTGAGAGGTTGTAGAATGCCCTCACAAAAGCAAAAGTAGAACGATCTTAAACAAAGCATACAGAGATGAGCTAACTTCTTAAACATACCGGGCATAATTCATGTATGGATACATAAAAACCAATTGAAAAACTAAAGCTTGCAGATCAGAGTCACTACAAAGCATTAGCTATCGAATGATACCCGTTGTGATGGCCATGCCCTCCTTTTGGCTGAAGCCTCAAAATGCCATTTGGTAGGCTCATCTCATCATAAACCTACAATTACATAATCAAATGTGAATATTACCAAACAAAGTTGAATGCAAAAATCAAATTAATACCCAAATCAAACTTCATGTGCTTCGGAAGAGTGTACCAAAAGAATATGACGCAAAGGCACTTGATAATATGCAGCAAGTGGTCCGACCTTCAGGTAGACAAAACAGGGGCAATAATAAAAGATTAATAAGGGTGTTTTGGAAAGTCTTAACAACAGGAATAACAGGAAAGGGCTCAAGCATTTGCTACCCCTCATGTTCAATAAAAGAGAAGTTAGTACCCCTTTATATGCTAATAATAAGCCTATATCAGTTGCAAGATATAAGTTTGAATTTAGATTAATGCCAACAACTGAGTAGTGAGTTCATTTATTGAATCCTGCTGACTTGAAATTAAGTGAAACCGATGAAAAATGAAAGGAAAAATCGCCAGGAGAAGATGGGAGAAGAAAAATAAAAAGCCAAACAAATTTGAGTAAAATTTGAATTCCTAACGCAAGAACCCCACAACAAAGCAGAGGAGAAGCCTTGCTCAGCATTTGCTTTGGGCACTGCATCTACTTATACCAATAATATATCATAAACCCGAAAAAACAGAAATAATGATTTTCAATATGCCTCGTACATCATAATAGCATGAAAAAGCACACCAAATCTAAAATAGTTATCAGTTGCATATAAGGTAAGAAATCGGTAAGCAAAAAAGCATCAACAAACCGACTCTCCACTAAAATTCATGTAGGCTTGAGGTTTCACCAACAGAACCGGCACTTCCCCAATAGAACCTGTAACATCATGCATAATAGCATCAAATCATTATGAAATCCACCAATTCAAGAATATAAAAAAAAGTTCGATTAAGCAAAAATTGTCAAGGAAAATAAGCTCAACAAGCACCTATTCCCATCAAGGCCTTGGACTGTATTGTATTCAACACGATCCCTTCTGCTTCAGAAATGCGATCAATCATCTCAAAACCAACCTAATGAAACAATCATAAAAAGCAAATAACCTTTTTTACCAAAAGCCACCAAAATACAGTAATAAAAGATACACAGTGCCAAACATGCGAGATTACATTGTGCCGAGTTCCATGATATTTGTTCCCGGGGTTTCCCAACCCGACAATCAGCCACGGAGTATACTCCATTTTGAGCACATTGGGTTCTGGCAGTGAGGCCGATACACGAACCCTCGAAGAAGCGAGACGCTTTCGTCTAAAATTAGGGTTAGGGTTCGAGGGGAAAGAGGTGCAAATTTTAGGAGCAGAAATTGCATACATTTACCTGGCAAAACAAAAACAAAAAAAACAAAGGAAGCAAAATCAACGAGGATTTCATTGCTAGAAGGAGAAATGAACTCAAACACACAAAAACTGTAGTTGCTAATGGTGTGAACTGTAGCAAACTCTGAACTTCAGAATATAATCCCAAACATTTTGGGATTGGGAGCCATTGACGAGGTTGTAGTGGGACGACCCCAAAAGTAAGTCTATAAAGATTACAACTTTAAGCTCTCAAAAACGACATAAAACTAATAGAAACTAAATTGTGCAGTGAAATTGAGTGATGATTATATGGATAAAATGGGATTTACTTTTGAGGTTATTCAAAGCTTGTAGCTTTTAAGTCAGTCCACAACTTAATACCAACATATAAAATTGTATCTCAGTTCAACAGTGGACAAATAAAATTAGAAGTTCAAACGGAGGGAGGCACAGAGAGAGAGAGAGAGACGAACCTGGGTGGTTTTGGGTAGTTTGCCAGAGAACAGATATACGGAGAGAGAAAGGGAGAGGGATTGGAAGTGCATACAACTATGGAGATTTTTTGCGTGCTCGATTTATGGGATTTACTTAATCTTCATAACTCATCTTAATTTTCTTCCAAAAATATGTTGGCCAAGTTTGTTTGATTGTACTTCTTGAGTTTAAATTTTTTATTTTATTATTTAAAAATTAAATTATGTTTGATTATTCGGCTTTTAATTAGATATATATATATTTTTATTGTTATAGCGTGAAAAAATAAAAATTTTAAACCAAACAAACTTTCTCTTGTGATATATAACATATGTAAAAAAATAAAGTGGATCATTTTTTCTAAGTTGGATAATATTATAGTTACTACTTAGCGAAGATTTAAATTTTTGCCATTTAATACTCAAGTAATAAAAAAATTCTGCCTTCCAAATTGATATGAAATAGTATAAAATATTGTATTTTTGGCATATCATGTTTAATATATGTGTAATTTTTATTTTTTAGCCATTTCCTGTTTTAAATTTCATAAAAAAATATTTTAAACTAAAAAAATAATAGACTTTTATGAATTTTATAACATGAAGTATATCTTGGGCCATTTTTGTTCTGAATTTTTACATGAGAAATCATATTAGACCGTCCATTTCGTGCAACGTTAATTTGTCGTGCTACAATTTATTCGCTTAGAGCATTCCGAGTCTTCTAATTTAATTGTTAAATTCATTTTTTGGAAAGCTATTTCTTTTACATAAAGTAATATTTTACATAATACATACCAGTATTTCTCAATAATTTACTAAAACAATTAAAATAATGATATGTAATAGACTAAAATTTATTTATAAACGAATGTTTCTATAGTTTTTGCTGGAAAAGATTCTTAACATTAATAGAGAATTTTTTAGCAGTAGACGCAGAAATCTATTTTAAGAAAAGAAAAACACTGTAGTGAAACATTTCAAATCTCAATTTATGAATTAATAAGATAAAAAAGAATAGAAACGATACAGAAACACAGTGGTATGATAACCGGAGTGCTTTAGACAGAAAAGAAAATCCCATTTCAATTTACAAATTCATATGATGATTATTCGCTTTAAACACAGACGTAATGGTTCAGGTAACAAATTTCGACTCGTAAGTAGCAAAGGGTGAGAAAAATGAGAAAAAAGCTCGACTTTTCCTTCAGAATCGCCCCCTCCGAATCAGAAAAGACAGTTACTTCACTATATATGAAGTCACACAAACGACATGCAGATGAAAGCTCACAATTATTCTACCATAGATATTTAAGATCAATCGGCTATATTGTTCGCTCAAACAAGGAACATACTAAAACACCAAGGTAATCAATCACCAAGGTAATCAATCACCCTTTAGCACACGCTTGAAAAAATATAATGACTAATCTCTGTTGAAAAAGGGGAGGATGGTGAACTATATCTGAAATGTATATGTATTTTCTCTAACAATAGAGATAGCTCTTCCACATTCCTCCAGTGCTCCAACAAGAATCAGGCAAAACCTTCATTTGATGCACGGCGTTTTGACAGAGATTTTTACCCCTAACATATTAGCAAGAAGTTTTGCCCACTTTTTGAGCATTCCCAACACAAAATCAATCACACTGAAGTTGTTCATAGCTAAGTCTCGAGTTTAAAGTGCAGTTGAACATTGCTCCAGCACCTATTTAGTTCATAAATGCTGAAACTCAAGCCACAGGGATATAATTTTCCTACATGTTGGCTTTTCTTTCCCATCTTTCCTTCGTGTCAAGCCTAAAACGCAAAATTTTCAGGCATAAACAAGCTTAGATTTACAATAAAAACAATGATACTTGCATATATGTAATTATATTATACCTTTTGAACTAAGTTTATTATCTAAGTTTTGCTCTCAACTATAGTCTATAGAAACATTGCACATTGACGTCCTAACTGTTAATCAATACTAATGTCTCTCAGACGAAAATCACTGGGAAAACATTTTTATGTAAAGTCTCTCAGACGAAAATGTCTCTGAATACATTTTTCAATAACGCTTTATATTAGTCAGCAACTTTTCATTTTTGGTATGCACTTGTGCATATGAAAACCGAGTTCTAATATAAATACTAATGCTAGTGTAGCAAAAGGGAGCAAGTTGCTAAAAACTCGAAACTTGTAAAGGCGAATGTGAACTAGTAGAGGTACGCAAAGTCATATTTAATTCAGTTGATAGTAGATATCGTAACTAATTCCCGTTATTCTATTAAATTGTAGATAAAAAAGGTACCCCCAATGTAACTTCTGACGCTTCTTTACAACAGAATGACTTGTTACAGTCTCTTCTTGCTCCTTGGTCGTGTACTCTTTGGATATAGAAACATTTCCTGAGCCATTAGCTTCTTTACTCGATGCTTCCTCTGTAATTTCTTGATTTTCAAGGCTCTTGCGATGAGGCTGACTCGTTTTACCGGGTAGCCCTATAAGGATTCCTCAAGATTAGACAAAATTTCCACTTAAAAATTCAAAATGGTCAAATTAGAATTGAACCTTTTTGTTTGGATTTCATCTTAGTTTTTGCTTTAATCTGCAAGCGTCTTCGGTGAAGTTCCTACCAAAACCAATGAAAAAGGAAAGGGTTATATATTAGAATTATGATTGGGTTACATGAGGAAACAAAAATGAATTATATTCCAGATTACCCCATGGTTTGAATAGACACTAAACGACACCTACAACTTCACAGTTTTGCTCAAAATCTGGTCACTATCTCATGGTTCTGCAAGGGTTAGCCACCCTTGGTGTTGGCGATTCGTCTTTCCAATAAGTTGTTATAATAATAATAAACAATCCGTTATCCATGAACCAGCTCTCACCCATTTTAGGTTGTAATTTTCCAGCATCAGCCGTTGTAGAAAAATGAAAATAAAAACGAAGAAACGAGGTGAATAAGCCAAATCTGAACTATTTGCTTAGTCTCGAATTAATATGACCTTTATAATGAAGCCTCGAATAACCTGGGACTTTAACTGGAAAAAGAGCAATAACCAATCTCAAAGAACCAATCTTTTATGTCTCAAACGAAGCCAATAAATCCCCATCTCGATAAACCAAAGTATAAATTCCATGTAGATGAATAAAAAACTATAACGAATAGCATCAACAACCGAGCCATCTTTCTCTTTCTAGCATACAACATATTGTGAAAATATTTTCCCTTAACACTAAAACTTAAGTCTTCCATACTACCGCCATTAGTTTAAAAGACTCATTTTTCTTTATAAAACTACCTTCCACAATAACTCGGGATTCTATCAGTGCCCCTAAATGAGTCCCCACCCTGAACTTTAGGATTAAACTAAAGGGAACCTCCCACCCGTGCATCCAAATATTGTTTGATCGCCTAAAATATAGGAGATTTGCTATAATGCTTCCCTTGAACTAGGAGACCAATGCTCATCAGTTCCCTCTTTAAAAGTTTATGTAGTGTGGGTATTGACCATATCTAAGTCTCTATTTTAAAGTTTTAAGGCATAAGGATTAAAATTTAGCCCTTGGAAATGGGTACTCTGTGGTAGTGCCCTTTAAGTCTCTGACCTTAATAGAAGTTCACAGAAAATGGGTCAATAGTCACCCCACAAAACCCATGAAATTTCCATCATATAAGGAGATAGCAAACAAGACGGTTTTCAATCTTTATTTTCTTTTTCCTATTATAAAAAAATGCTTTGAAAATGTTATTTCAAATGAAATGCGGAAACCAATAAGCCATTACACAAACCCATTGGTTGGAATCTCAAAGCATAAAAATCAGACCCTTAAATTTGAAGAAATTGCCACATCATACAAGGAGAGAACACACATGGAAAGGCTCAATCTTTATTTCTATTTCTGGTTAATTCAAAAATGTCTACAAATTGTAATTTCTAGTGAAATGATATCATCAATAACACAAACCCATTACATAAAAATCAGACCCACAAATTTGAAGAGGTGAAAATGTGATAATAGCAATTACATATTAGAAACTATAAATTAGGGTATTTGAGAGTACTTGGAACTTGGCGAGCTGGGATTGGGAGACACCTCTGGGATTGAAATTGGGGTGCAATGAAGGCCTTGAAGCTATCGCTGCTTCTCTCCTTTCGTCTTCCTTCGTCTCCTCCATCTCTCTCTCTCTCTCTGCCCATTTCTGTATAAAACATGTAACCTAACCCGTTAAAAATCGGTTCTACTTTTCTAGGAATCAGAACAGTTAAAAATGGGTTTCGTATTGATTCTGTTCTCGGACCTCGCGAACGGTTCGGTTTCAATTTCGCTATAACATATTTTTATTTTCTTTATTATTATTTATTCAAATAAATAACTAAATGAGGTTCAAAAGGTGCGTGTAAAAATAATATTATATAATATTTACTTAGTACATGAATCAATTCATACATCCATAAAATTGCATTATTACGAACGGTTCGTGCTTCTGTTCCGGAATGTATGGGATTGGAATAGGACCGATAAATATCAGTTCTTCCAAATTTGGAATCAAACCAAAATTCATGCCAAACAGAACCGGGACTAAAATCCAATGTGCTCGGTTCCGATCGATTTTTGATTCTCTAGGTTTTTTCAGCCCCCCTACGCACTCTACTTCTCTCCTCCAGCCTCAAAATTTTTAAGCCAATTAAGGCTACGCCCATAATTTGTAAAATGCTACATTAATCTCAATTAGTACTTTGCCATTGGCCCAAACATGAAATGGAGGGGGGGTTAAACAATGTTTACTCATGAAACATTGATACAAATCTATCCTTAATATTCATACGTGCCGCACTTGGGGCCGCACCCTCTAACTTGATAGACTGAACCTTAGTTTACGTTAGGAATTATCGTGGGTGCGAGGCACTGGACCTGTGGAATAATCAAAAGGTGCAAACCAACCTAAACCACATATTTCCCCACAAAAAAAAAAAAAAAAAACTGTCCTTCAGATTGAAGCAGGCACTCAAAAACATTAATGATTACACTTGTATAAAATACTAGTATGAAATAAAATTAAGGGGAAAAGAGAACTTATATGAAATTTGAGCCGAGAGAAACTGTCTACCTCATTTTCCCCGGTTATTCTTGAATTCCGGGTACAATTAAAAAATTACAACAATAAAAGAATCCTAGTTCCTAGATTCAGAACAAGATAATTCGACAAATTGATTGTATTTCAAAAAATGAAATCTGGATTTGGCAACAAAATTCCAAAGAATGTGCTTATAGCCCTACATTACCTATGGTGCTGTCATTTTGGTCCGGGACAGCCTCCAAAATATCGTAATGGCCGTACCTATGAAATAGAATGGTGATAGGATTTTCCTTATCTTTCTGGTACCCTACACCATAATCTGCTACCTTCGTCAAACTACCCAAGCTTTTGTCGACCATGAAGACGGATATAGGCGTCCTGTCGTGATAATACATATATACAAAATCATACTTCACGCTCAAATAGATATTTATACCAGAAAATAGCAAAATGATTTTGTAATTTGCGATGCTCAGATAGACTTTTTAGCCACCACATAAACAAGTAAAAGCCAGCTACATCACTCTACATGAAGTTCTATTAATAAAGAACAAATACCGTGTGGATGTGAGCCTGTGGCTTGATTAAATGTCTCACTAGCAAGTAGGGGAAAAAATAGCATTATTATTTGAAAAAAGTCTGACAAATGATCAAAATTTCCTAAGATCTGTTAATTATTTTATCTCAATTACTTTAACATGGGTAGAAACTTCACCTGAACAAGAAACATATTCTACCATAGTTAGAAAGGAAAATGAAAGAGCGAAACACAAGAAACGAAAGCAGGAAAGACGAGCCAAAAACATAGGAGAAATGAGAAATGTTGGATGAGATCACATAACATGTGGGAAATGTGTGAGATTCTTAAAATCAGAACTGGGAAACTGCAGTCAAACATTAAGAATAACAGTAAACCTTGTACTTGTATAGCTAAATGTGATGCTTTACATGACTTATATTTAGTTTTATCATAGAAATGCTAAAAGACTAATTCTCATCATATTTTTGTTTATTTTTTGTTTTAACTTTTATACAAAAATGTATCCGGCAAGCTTCCATTAAGTTTCCAAAAGAAGGTTATTAATTTTCTATATAATGCCCGTTGTGTCTCTTTAGTGCACCCGTTCAGAAATCCCCAGCTTCACCAAACCCGTAACCTAAACCGGTTTCTTTGGATTTCAATACGACGGACCATTAATTACCCGGGGAGCTCTAATTAAAAAACTAAATAAATAACCAATATCTATCAAAAAGTTGAAAAGAAGTTAAAAGACACTAAGGCCTAGTTTGGGAATGCTTGTGCCTTTTAAAATCCGTTTCTTAAAGCTGCTTTTGTAAGTTGATTATAAAAGTGAGTATAATCCTAATGTTTGGTAAATAAATTTTAAAATTTATTTTGATAAGTAGTGTCATGTTTGGTAAATTGGTGTTTTTTAATGTAAAAAGACAAAAGTAAGTATGTATTGGGAATGTAACAAATATAATTAAGGTTATTATGGTACTTAGTAAAAGAAAAAACCGAAGTATCATTTCAAAGCATCCCTAAGGCTTATTCTAAAAGCACCCTTAGAAAAGTAAAAGCAGATTATTAAAAATAAGTGTTATAGAGATTACCAAACACCGCAGGCTATAATATCCACGAAAAAAAAATAGAAGCAGGCAGCAAAAAGAAATCCCATCTTCTAATTTGTTTACAAATTTGCATAATGAAAAAGAACTCACTTCAGAACATGGGATGCCATCAGCAACTCCGGCTCTCCACCCCAAACATAATATTGTTGAATTCTATTTACGTACGCATCAAAATCTTCATCAATGAACCTGAAAGAGACAAAGTGAACATAAGACCACCGAATCATAAGGTTGTTCAGATTTTTGTCTTAGGGTTTTCAATCTTTTGCTTAGAAAAGAAAAGCATTACGCATTTGGTTACATGGATTTGTCAAGCTGTATGAGAACAGAGCACGGGAGCCTCGCCCGGTTCATGGTCCAGTTTGGTTCCGATAAATATTACAAAATGAGTTTCTTTAAAAGGTTATGTGGCTCTCATTAAGGTATATCAGGTCAGCCATGTTTCCACATGAATGGCAAAACAAATTACAAATGATCTTCATTAGCGTTGTTTGGTTTTCGTTATTATCACCTTTCAATTTGTATCATATTTTGAGAATTAGGGATGACCAAAAAAGTCTATGTTCATCTTGTCAAAAGATATGGATTTTCTCACAGAGCTCAAACATTGACCGAAACTTATTTTGAGCTATTTTCGGTTGCATTTTTTTTTTCAGTTGTTCTTCAATTAGCAAATATGTTGTTGGTGCCACCAAAAAATAAATCAAGCACAATGGAACTAATGCTAAAATTATCAGAAATCTCACCACTCGGTTTCTTTGCGCCTCTTTAGGAGCTCATTAACCACCTACAAATCACAATTGTTTAAGAAAAGACAGCAAGAAAATAAGATACTCTTAATATAGTAGTCCCAATCACAATCCGAAAATCGATCTAGCGCAATGTAACAACTAACAACCTGGGCTCTTAGATCATCAGCGAGCTCTCTCTGGCGGTTCTCATCTGGAACAGCTTCTCCATTTCTCACGCAAGCCACATGAGCTATTGCTCTAAATAAACACCTACCATCGGCCTTAACACCTGTGTTACAAATAGCATTTTACAATCCGCTTTCAATACCACCACCCTTGAAGCTTGGGTGAATAAAATGAAGAAATAAAAAGATAAAGAACCATCTACAATTATTGCTTTTCAAAAGAAATCTTAAATCGAAGCAATTGATCTGATATCAACTTGCCATAACTGAATTCATTAGGTCACGTTTGAAAAAAAGGACAGTGATCCCTACGCAAATGCGGGTTGTGGGTTCGCATCCTCGACCTTCATGGACCTTTAGCAATCAATTAACAGGAAAAGGAAAAAAGTTGACAAAATTAATAATGTAGTTCAGCTGCTTTTTAAGGTGATACCAGCTAAAGGGTCTTATTGTCCTGAGACCATATCTAAACTCTCCGAAGTTGAATTTCATTAGTTCAAAGGCAATACATATTAAAAGATAAAAAAAAACACTTGTACAATGAATATATGTATCTGTAAACATAACTAAATCATGTTGTGTTTACTGTCAAATACCAGTATGACAGCAATCGTATTGAACACTTTCCCCAATTGATCACGACTATGTCCATGCATAACAATTAGAATCAATTTCCGGAGCATCATTTACTCATAATCACACCAACTAAAAATTGACAAATAAAATCAGCTGGTAATTTTTTTTAACAAACGCAAGAGTACCATAAAAATCTAGAACGAAAAGTGCTTCATTTTTTTCTGATTTATTAAACAAAACAAGTACCTAATAAGTCATTTTCATTGCCTCCACAACAATCATCTTGGACCCTTTCCAATTTATTAACCATCATCCATTACAGGAAGGGAAAACCGACGAATCATATTCAAAAGAAAACTACAGACATTTATTCTTTGTATATTAAATATATGTATCAAAGTATATCTTCCGATATCCTTTCTAGCATTTGTTATTCACAAATAGATCTCTGAAGCAATAATCCTTATAAAATGCTAGTTAATATCATATAATGAGTTTGTACAATGAAATGAAGCTTTTATAGTTTTTTCAGCAAACTGAGAAGTTTTCGGTTGCTTCAAATAAACAAAATTCAATTAGGATCCAACAGGGAAAACGATATACAATTACACATTTATGATTCCAAGAACATTATAAAGTTTATATCATAAAGCCTATCAGCATTTCCCCTTTTCTAACAAAACAAGATCATAGCCAGTCATTAACTAATTAAATAAACAGTTCGTATAAATCTAGATACCAATCTAGCAATTCAATTTAGATCCAATTTGGTTGTACAGTAAAAAGATAACCTGTAATTTTGTATCAATAATTGCATCAGACAAAATTTCAATGGAAATTTTTTAAATATGTCTCCATTCCTTTATATTCATCTTAAAAATGCACAAAATTAGTAAGAACATTAAATAGCATCAACTGTAGAGAAAATAATTTTACATAAAACTAATGAGTCGAATCGTTGGGCATCTAGCAGAGGCAATTGGGAAAATTTTTAAAAATAATTAAAGTATTCTTGATTTTCTAAACCACTAACCAAAAAAGAAATTTTTTTTTTTTTTGTCTAAAACGGAAAATAAAAAAGAAAGGGGAACTTGTCAATTTTTTAAGTGTTTATTTTTATTTGATCTAAGAACACTTGAGAATCTAAAATGTTTTCTTCTCTAAACAAAGCTGTCAGATTTAAAAATGAAATCAGATCCATTACGAAAACGGTCATCATGGAAAACATAAGCAGCAAATTTTCCCCGTAAGACAGATTTTATATGATATTATAATTAATCGAATAATCAAGCAAAACTAAAAAATTACCTGTGTTCCTAAAGATTGTTATATATTTAAAATAAAATACTTTTAATATTAATATAATAATAAAAGGAGCGATTACCTAAAAGCAGCCATCATAGACCTTTGAATACATCGAAATTCATTATTCTATCAATTTAAATTGTAAACTGACAAAAAGAGAAGATATTATTAACCTGTGACTCTGTACTTGACAAACTCCTCCTCACTTTTAAACACGACGACGTCGTCCGAATCATTCCCAACAGCGGGCCCCACAGGACCCGGCTGCGGAGCCACGTCAGCGCACTCGATCGGGGCCGCGAGGCACGCGCACACCCCGAAGAGTAGGCAGACCGAGTCCACCCGGTGTATCCACCTCGCTGGCCGCGCGTCCCACGCCACGTTCCACGACCCCTCCCCGCACGCGCCGCCGTGGAGCCTCCTCACCGGTGCACACCCATAAGGAAGAATCGCATGCCATATCGACGAGTCGGTGGATGCGCGTAGCGCACACGCGCTTGAGTGGCGGCGCGGCTGGCCGAGGAGAGAGATTGGGGAGGATGTGCGCGTGGGGGAGAGGAGGCGGTGATGAGAGAGAAATAGGGGCTTGTGGCGGGCCCATAAAACTCTCAGCATTTGCTGCTAATGTGCGCAGGAGGGTTTAAGCTATGCAATCTTGTGGGAGGACATATATATATATGTATATGTATATATATGTATGAAATGTTGGAGCACACCAAGAGGTTATTTCTTTGATCTATGAAAGGTTGGTAGGTGGAGTCTACGAGGGTGAAGTTTAGGCATCTTGTGTCCTAATATTCGAGATTATTCGGATGTGGAATTCTCTTTTGATTTTTCATCTGTGGTCCAATCTTTATCAATAAAGGCACTAAAATGTGAAACAATCTCAAGTTTTTATGCCTAAAATAATTTCTCTTACGTATGTAATTATGAATAAATATTTTATTTTTATATAAAAAGCACGTGTGAGTAGCAAATTTAAAAGAAATTGAGCCCAAGAAAAAAGTAAAATTTGGAGCCTCGTACGTTACATAAAATCAAATAACTTTCAATCGAGGAAATTAATAATATATTAGAACTTATTAGTTTTAAATTAAGCATAAAGATGAAAATAAATACAAATAAAAAAAATCAAAATATGATAAACTTGGACATGAGAATAAAATCTTTTAAATTTTTCATCAACTCACATTGAACCGAGATGAACTTGGACCCTTTTACACTATTACATCTCTTAATTTTTTATTTATAAACGCCCAATTTTCATGATCATATATATTGACATGTCAAATTTTCAATCTCTATATTTTCTAATTCAATCTTATCCATTTTTAATCCTCTATCAATAATAGGGGAATCTACTTTTTTTACTTGCATATTATCACCACTACTATGATTAATTTTATCACTCGCCTCATGATCAAGATTTAGTTTGCTCGGGGATTCATCCACTAATTGAGTTGTACTATTTTTCTCATTTATCACAAATTTATCAAGAATCCCATTTTGAGACAAAATTAACCTTTCAATTATTTTTCTTTTTTTATTATTTTTCATATTTACTTGGATGCTTTCTAGAACGCATTTTAATGTTAAATATGAAATCTTTTAAGCAAAAATATATATATATATATATAATACAACCAACAATTTTATTTATAATAAACTAAACATTGCATATTAAATTTAAAAAAGAGAGAGAGATTAGAAAGATAAAATCTGATTAATTGGATTTGTTGACGGAACCACGAAGAAAAAATTGATATATTGCTTTAATTTTATTTGATCGAGTAATATAATAACTTCAATGGAGACTAAAGACTAGAAATAATGAGATGAGATAGTGTTTTTTTTTTCAAACGTGCTACGTGGAAAAATGAAAAGATAACTTGATTTTAAAGTTAATTATGATTTGTGATTACCAGAAAAAGATAGAGGTAGATAGCAATTAGATCACACTAAATTAAAAATATATATTCTAAATATTTGATTCTAAAATTAATTAATAAACAAATTCTAAAAATAGGTCTTTTATCAATATTTTTTTAAATGAGAATAATAAAATATGAGGCCAACATTTTGGGCCTTTATTAAGAAATATTATTTTTATTCTAAAATAATATATATATATATATATATATATATTTAAAAAATTAAAAATTTAGGACCTCTTATTTTCAGGGATATAAAGTGATTGTCTTAATTACCTTGTAAAATATTCGCTTCTGGTGAGTGATGCCTTTGGAGTTGAGTCAACTTTTATTATTTTCAAAATTACTCTTACAAAACCCGTAATTTATAACTTAGTCGCATTTAAATTTAGTTTTCAAAATGGTATCTAGAGAGATTAATACAGTAAATAGTTGAAACTTTTTCCAAATTTTTTACCCTACAGCCTCACTTTTTCTTCCCCACTCTTCTCATCCCTCTTCGGTTGTATTCTGTATACTCTCTATTCTAATTAAACCTACCAGATGAGACAAAGCTATAAAAAAAAAAAATATTTTCCTCTTTCATATTTATCATTCTTATTATTTTTGGGATTAAAAACTCAAAATGCATAAAATGTATTACATATGCATCGTTTGTGTCACGTTAGTTAATACATTAAAAATTATCAAGGGCAAATTGTAACCCATCAACCCCACTATACCCACTAACCACTCTTTCCTTTGCCTCCTTTCCTTCCTCTTAATTCCAGCATAAAATATCACAAAAATTTAATTTTTTATTCTTTTTACTCTTTCGCTTCTCCATTACTCTAAAGTGGACTTTTCTTCTTAAAATCACCAAATAATTATGTACATATGTCACAATTCCATAATTTTATATTATATATACTTATTTGACATATGAATAATTGTGTTTTATACGAATTGCATACTCATCGCAAGTGTCCGGTGACCGGTCACGTTCTAATGCAGTCATTTTTTATTTTGGTTGTTTCAAAAATATTGCTATTTTTAATTTTATTGGTTATAGAATCAAAATTTTGACTAATATTTCTTCTCATAATTATTATGGATAAAATTTAGGACAAAAATTGATAAAGTTAGGAATGATAATTTAGTTCATATTCTAATTTTAAGAAATTTAATTTTTAAATTTCTCTAAGCTACTGTGGACAAACGGGCTTTTGGTCGTGGGTGGAGCGACCAATATATTGGGATTTATGATGTGTACAATTCGATAACAAGAAAGAAAAAATATGACTTTCAAAGTATAGGAAAAATTGCGATATTTGGAAATTAGTAAATTATGATAGTAAAATAAATGGAACTACAACGACATTTCTATTTAAGCAAAATATCAAGAGACAATAGTTTTAAAATTATTATAATAGAAAATAATTAAACTTGGTTTATTTATAATCTTTTCGGATCTTGTAATAAAAGCAAAACTTTCGGAAACGATTCTAGTACGAATTTTAAGAGCAGAAGACTGATATTGCGGGGAAACAAGTTTATAAGAGTAGGTGGATCGGTGGGTTCTTAATATGGTTTTACAATTGGTACAAGACCCGTAGGTGCAAGAAAAGTAAAAAAAGTAACACATGTTGACAAAT
>MKEJ01087621.1:0-13661 GCA_001753735.1 Embelia ribes
ATATATATATATATAATATGAAATTGATTTAATATAAGTCTTGTGTAGCCTAATGAAATTGATTTATTTATTTTATTTTTTATAAATTTGAGATTATAGGTTGTGTAGTAAATTGCAATGTACTAGAAAAAAAATATTGTGGCCTAGGCTTTGTTACTGAAAAATGTTAACCGATACATATAATGTGTTAAATATTTTTTCTAGTAAGAAGTAAGTAATATTTGTTTTTTTAATTTGATATACATAAATATTGAGAAAACAAATTCAATTTATCATTATTTTCTATCAGCAACTAAATTTTAAAAGAATGTAGCTTAAAAAAAAACTAGCTATTTTATAACTTAAATCCCTTCGTAAAGAAATATATTGATAATATTAATTTAATTTATTTTTATTTTTTTGAAAAATTGTGAGAAAATGTACAACAATAAATGATAAAGAATAAATTTCACCCCTGATTGGAATTTCTAGCTCTCCCCGATCGTTAATTCGTATCAAACCATCTGCTCATCATGTGTTGTGATACATGTGATATTGTATGGCATGAAACATGTAATGTAGCCACTATAAATATAGTCATTTTGTTCAGTTTATGAATATAGAGAAAGAGAAAACAAAAGGATTAATATACAAGTTGAAATATTTATTACAGTGGAAAATATACAAATATTTTTATTTCGTAGACTAGGTCCTATCCAAAAGTATTGGTGAGTCGAACCATATATATTTTGGTATTCATTTTGTTTGTACCTTTATTTTTATAATTGTTTCGGATGAGTATTATTATAACATAAACTTATTATTTACATGGTAGTTAAAAAAACTTGTTTATACACTCGTCACTTTAGTGGAGGGGCCTAAACTTATTATCTACAATAAAACTGTTGTCTATGGAGGGGTCTAAACTAAAAATTTTCCTTTAATAAAAAATTGTTATATGTCATTGGTGGGTTGGGGTTGGGTCTTTAGAGCATTCAGATAAGTATTTCTAAAAACTAATTTATCCCCTTCTAATTTCTAGAATTAAAAATCTTAGAAAGAAATCTACGTGTGTTTCTATTCTCATAAAAAATTTCAAAAATATAACAGTAAATTTTTCTATTGAAAAAATTACTATTCACAAATTTTCTATTAAAATTTTATTTTCTTCGTATCAAAATAAAGCAAACACTCCAAAATATTAGAAAATTATTATTTTAGAATTTATTTTCGTGTATATTAATATTTTTGATGTATAGAAATAAATTTTTAAAAAATCTGATATGATTCATTCAATTTTGTATAAAAAATATTTCTTTAAAAATAAAATAAGAAAGGCTAATGCTCGTAGACTCTTTACCACCCACCCCTCAATTTCCCTCGACGACTTAAAAACTTTTTGACCATTAACGAATGAATCACTTTCATGTATACATAAGTATATATTTTTTTCTGGAATGGGAGAGGGAAAAAAATTGAGGAAAGCCAATGAAGTCAGTTTTCTTCCAATTACAAGTTTTCTTTATGTTAGAAATGCAATAGTGAAATATAGCAACTTAATATTTGAATATAACAAAAAAAGCATATATATATATATATATATTAATATAAAATGAAAGTAAATATGATATTTTTATTATATTAAAATATTAATAAAATTTTCTAAAAATTTATGTCCAATCAAAATATTAAATAATTTGTGGACGAATAAAGTATAATTGGATATCTATCCATTTTTCCACCACTATATTTACAATTCCTATTAGTGTTATCGGTAGGAAAATCACCTCCAGATATTATCAAGATATAATATATCCAATAATAACCAATAATAAGTTTGGAAATAATAATGGGAAAGTCTATCAGGCAAAGGAAATTACTCAACAAAATATACTAAAATGACCAGTCGGTAAAAAAATTGATATAATTGTCATATCATTGGATTGTCTTTTCATAAAATAATATTTTTTCATACAACGGTAAAACTTACTTTTAACATATGCTTGTGTTTCTTTTCCTTGTTTATTTTCAGACTATTGGTATGAAAGGGAATATTTTTCTTATCTTATATATAACTGTGTAATATGGAACTGCAAGCAATAAGAAATTTTTCCAAACGTTAAATCTAATAATATATGTCATCTTCAAGGATTACGAGTTGCAAGAAGGCAATCTCCACAAAAAATTTCCAAAATTTTAAAAAACAACACTTTGTCTTGTATTATAATATAAAACTTTTATATATGTGGTTCCAAAACTTGAATAATTGATATTGAGATAATATTTTTTTAGATATTCAGCCTCTCTCATTCTCGAGTAGGTTGAGATAACATTTTTCAAGATATTCAGCCTCTCTCATTCTCGACTCCTGGCTTCGCCACCCTCGTACCAATGTCTCCAATTGTTTTCATATGTTTTCTCGCTGAGCATAAACCATTGAGTAATTCTAGTTCGATAAATACTAAACTAGTGAAATGGTCCCTAATACTGTGGTACGGTCCCTTTAGAGAAGCTCCATGTCCTTAAAAGGTGCCCTTAATAACGATGCCCGGGTTCAAGGACACTACGGTTTGTCCATTTACTGTTTTTCAGGAATAAACTTTGAAATTTTCAGACTAAAAAAACACTTTATCCATTGAGATTAAAATAACAAAAATTCTTAGATTAAAATTAAGAAGCCAAATGCTCCCAATTTTTTTAAGTAAAAATAAAAATAAAATTGAGAAGGTTGACCATCAAAGCTGCAACAAAACAAGCCCGTATGATGCCTATGGATTCACTATTTGTCAGATACGAAACCTATCTTCTTTGGTTAATTATATGCTCGAGTATTTCTACTTTTTTACTTAAATGATTGATTGTATTTGATTATCCAACTTTAAGTTGATTATTTTTTCACTTAAAGCTGAATGCATCTATCTTCTTTGAGTCAACAAAGCTCCAACCAAACAAACCCACAATGATCTGATATTTCCTAACCCACAGGAGTTTTCCAGCAATGATGGGTTTGCCTTGTGATATGACTATCATAGCAATTAAATTTTAGAAAGGGAGCTATACATACATATTTATGTATGTACATAATATAATTGGTAAGTATTCATCCATTCATTTAAAGAGAAAATACCCATAAAATGTCTCAAAATTACAAAAACACCACTAAAATTATACAAATGTTATCGCCACATCATTATACATGCATAGTTTTGCATGCCTTGTCATATTCCGTTTGCGGAATTGCTTGTACCTGGCATCCAATGGCGTCAGTGTGGTAGCATTTGGTCTTTTGCAATCTATGCAGCACAAGGAAAATTGTTGCCGATTCGATTATAAACCATTACAATGACTTAACTAAAAATCTAAAAAAGGATAGAGAATTGAGAGTAAACAAAACATTTAAGCTTTACTAAAGCTACCATTATTGTTATTCCAACACTGTCAACAACGTCACACAGAACAATTTTGGGTATTCAGAGTATTCTTCATAAATATACACAATTTATAGCCCACAAATATAAAAGCTACAGGCTTACGAAGAATACGGAGGAGAGCATGAAACTATGTTGTCTTGCCAAGGTTATCTAGACCTATGGACATAATGTTAATACTACTAGCATACGAAATAAATATGCACATAATGATTTGGCACAACAAAATCACTGATGATTTGCCATAAGTACATCACCCCATTATTTTGTGTAATTTTTTAGCATGGAATGTTTGTATGAAATAGCATTTGTTCTCAGCGACACCAACCTTGCAGCGTCAGACAAGCTGTACAAGAGCAGCAATTCGTAAAGCCCCATTTTGGAGGAGATCGCCGAGTTCGTCAAACAGTAAAGCTGTACGCCAACCCCATCCTTTAGGTGCTTTTGGCAAAAGGGTCCCAGTCTGTTTGAAGCTCCCAAACACCAGCACTTCACGTTTTGAGGGGCAAATTAACTACAAGAAAAAGCATTAGTTATTAGAGTGTACCTTTATATAAAGGATTTGTTAAAGAATCTGACAGAGAAGCTGGCCAGCAAAGAGCTTTACACATGAAATTTATTTTCTCGCCCGTACACATCAGATGAATGAAATTTTATCTAGACCAACAAAACCACATGCCTTTATGTAAACAGTTTATGAAAGAATAGGATAAAGAAGTTGGCTGGCAAAGAGCTTTACAGACAATTCATTTTCCAGCTCATAAGCATCAGGTAACTGTACTTTTACTAGACCAACAAAACCATGGATGGTTGTGAAATTACATGCAATGTGAGGATTTCAAATCGTTGTCGTACATGGTCATTCCAAATTAATGGTTTTGAATTTTAAATCTCCCTTAGCACAGCCAACATAGAATAGGTTGGAACTCTTAAAACTACACACCAGCAAGACATACATTAAACAATAAAATTCTCTTAATTCAAAATCGGCTAATTCCTAAATGCAACCTTAAGGAAAATGCTTTCCCACAAGAAATTTCATACGAAAAATCACCAGAATGACCTAATTAACTCACCATCATAGGCATTGAATAAAAGAAAACGCCTTTCTGTCCCATAGATCTGTACAAACATCATGAATATATAGCACAATATGAACTTAAATGTACCTGGTAACGTGCTGTAACCTTTTCACGAGTATCAATGAACATATGAACCTGAAAACGGAAGGCATGAAAACTCACAGGTTAAGATCACATGGTAATAATAACTAATGACTCTATTTAATGGTTTAAATTTTTCTTTTCTTTTCTTTTTCTCTTTTTTTTAAAATAGACATTAGGTATTGACCCAGGCTAATTTTCACCACTGCCATTCGGAGCTCATGCCCTAGGTAAAAATATGTTAAAAGAGAGAGCAAGCAGATCGAAGTAGCTATAAAAATTTACTTCAAACTGAATGCTTAAGGACTGTATAAACTTGTCTCACTAGCAACTAAACAACATATAACGGGAAGAAATAGGTGACAGTGTCGTGGGGAGGTAAGAAACTGATGAAAGAATTTCATAGAGATTCTTGAGCTACATTTTAATACAGATGTGTCATTTGAGAAACAAGCACAATTACTTACCTTTCTAAGGGGATCAGGTATCTCAGCCTTCCTCCTATGAAGAAATAATCCTGAATAGTATAGAAAACCAGTGAACAACCAAAAGGAAGGGTGAAAATGGAAAACCTTTTCTCAATAACATAGACAAGTATTATATTAAGCAGAATCTTTAATAAGTGGAAACTATACCAAGAGTCCTGCGGCCTTGAGGGTCTTCATCACAAAAAGCCTGAACACTAACCTACGTATTTCAAAATATCTCATTAACGAACTACATTTCTCCTATTTAGAGACCCTATGACAATTTAGTGTTGAAAGTCCAAGATAAATCCACCAGATTATCCGAGTCTAGGGAATATAAAGTACCTTCCACAAAGAACCAGCATAAAATACTTCTGGAGAATGCTTGACTTGGCCATCGTTGAGCCTGTGCACATCCTGGAACTCCACCCTGTAGATCCAACATTAGTTTATCATCAAAATATCAAAATCTTTACAGCTAAAAGGAAGCTTGCACGAACTTGATATCTGGATCTATCAGATAAAAATACTCAATACGGATAATAAGCATGCTAAAATTGTAACATACCCAAATCGGAAGGGAGGGAAATGATTCAAAGGTGTTCGCATATCCAATGATATTGAACTATTTGCATTCTCCCATTCAATTCCAAGATTGGAGTCAGCTGATTCTAGCCTCTGCACAGCAATGCCACTAGTACTGGGTCCAGAAACGGAAGGTCCAGCGAATCTGCTCTGTGCATCAGGATCATACCCTCTTTCTGTTTGCTCTGTCACGAGATTCACACCATGACTTAGCCCAACCAAAGCTGTCAACCCATCTCCAGCCAAGTCAACATTTCGATCTCCTCTAACCTCTGAATCATCGTTGGCAAGAGATAGCTGGCCATTTCGATTACTCATGTTAACTGGAACTCGGGAAAAGACAAAACGTGTCGGAGGCCAAGCAGTTGCTGGAACATATGTGGGACCACGTCCAATACCAGCTAACCCATCGTTCGCTCCTCTGATGTGGACCCTCACAGGCCTAAAAAGGCCATTTCCTTCGCCTTGTGCACCATCTGGAACATAGGCGTGCCCCATATTGCCTGATTGATGTACATTCTTATGCTCTTGAATGTAGTAGCCAGGCGCAGAAACTCCATGCACAAACTGTTGCCTGCATGCGCACGCCAAACTGACAAGGCAGCAGTTTTTGCAAGTATCAGCACCAATTTCTTGCACCCGCTGACTCAAGAGCATCTGAAAGATTTACATACAGCTCCAAGAGTATAAGGACAATAGTTCCACAAGATTCTATTCATAAGCATAAACATTCGTAGGATTGCCAGTTGATGACTGACACCGCAAAATGATTAGTAGTTTACTCTTTTCCGTTTTGAAATCATAGTCAGTCCAAACTTTTTGCAGTGACTGGTTCACATTCAACCTTTTAGATTCAAGCATGGAAGATTTCTACAAGAGAAACAAGCCCTGATGTATTTAATTCGACTACAATCTAACAAATTTTCTGATCAGTTACAACCTCTACATCTTTCTGACACTTCTAAAAAAAGTATTGAAACATTACGATGGCAAATATTTACAAAACTTCACAAGAATGTAAGTTTTTCAGAATGACATCTAAAAGTTTCCCGCAGAATTAACTCGAAAATATGACATCTGTTAGATCATAGAAAATAAATACGGATTAATGCCCCTAATCATTGTAGGTGAATTTCAGATCAATAACAGCTGTTGCTAAAGAAGCCACCAGCTTAAAGTTTTGGACTCTTGTAATTAGAAATCATTAAAAATTGCAATTAATGATGGCTTTGCAAAAGTAGATGAATTTCAGACCTGGAGCCAAAGACTGTCATTGATGGCTTTGCAAGGGAATCCCAATTCTTCAAGATGCTTTCTCACTGTTAGAAGTGCTTCGAAAGACATAGTACTGTACAAAATGGAACCTCCTTCAAAAATGTTGACAAAGGTATCATATTCCTCCCCATTAATCCCACTATCTCTTGCATTACCTTTTACCTGTCTCCGACCCACAATTCTGCCACCCCATGATAGAGGCGGCATCGTACATCTGCCCCATTCACTTGGCATATAACCATTGTAGGATGAGTTGATCACATTGTTGTGCCTCTGATCCCCACCAAGCCAACTATTGTTATTCAATTGGTAGCAGGTTCCTTCTTCAGATGGCCCTTCCATTCCAATAGGCATTTCAACATAAGAACACGAGGATTTACCATTACTAATATAAGAACTAGAACCCTTTGATGAAACTTGTTCGTTATTGCTGTAGTATATTGGCTCAAGATTAGAGTCAGTGCCTGAAACTTTTTGCATCTCCGGCATTGGACTAGTATCACCAATTTGGAAACCAACCCCACCTTCCCCAAGTTCAACAATACTATCCTGTGCAGTATTAAGACCTTCAAGGTCATCTTTCAAACTCATGCACCTGAGATCGCACTCCAATTGTTCTCTTGGGCCGCTTTCCATTAAGTTTCCAGCATTCAACGGAGTAGAATCAGAATTACTACTCGAACTCAGCTCAGCAGATAAGCTTTCTTCTAGAAGTTCCCCTTTGCAAAGAGTAATTTTTGCCAGGAATGTGTATAATGCCAATTCAAACCTATCCATTGGAAAACCATCGTCTGATTTAGGAAAACGTTGCATTTAGAAATGAACAGCACAGACTTGAGGCACTCAGACAATCTCACCTTTTCTCTTCGCTAGGTATCCACAGTTCATCTGAAGTCAGCAAGGCATGCAAAGTTTGAGAAGAAAGTTTTGGAAGCACCTGAAATTAAATGAGACGTCAAATAATACGCAATCAGAAGAGAAGCAAAATTTAACCTCGTGTGTGTTATGTGCTGTCAACCGGAAAATCATGTGTAGATGCAATAAGTATTTCATGCACTTATCTGATGGTTGATATGGTCCATTAAATGTGCAAAAGAAAATCTATAAATATACACACACAAAAAAAAAAAACCTGGTGCATAATTATGCATTTATTAATTCATCCTATATTTCCATAGATAGGGGCATCCCAACAAATGCACAAAATATCAAAACACTTTATGAGACTAAAACTGTCAACACAACTCTTTACATGTAAATTATAAATAGGCCCACTACATCTCATAGTGAAATAGGTGTTAAGGTTGAATCTCGTCTTGGTGACAATAAGAAAGTCAAGCCTACCTCTTTCAACTCCATAGCACCACTTTGACAGAGGTAGCCCCAGCAAGCATTTCTAACGCGTTCTCCATGTATACCGTAATCCTGGCTCTCTGCAAAAACCTAAAATATCAAAGATAAAGCAATTAATACAGACAACAAAAACCGGAACGCTGGTTACATACAGTACAGATACAAGCATTTCATACCTGATATGCTAAGAAATTTGTAGTCCACAATTCAGATATGATGAAATCTGTACATATTGCGCATAAATCCTGCAAGCAAAACCAGGAACAAAAAGAAAAAAAAAATAAGACCATTGAGGAGGCAGACACAAAGATCTAACAATCACCTTCATCCAGTGATTCTGTCAAGTGTAAAGAGTAGCAAAAATAAACCCTCTGAAATTACAAGCACCCTACCTGAAGGTCAAGAAAAGAAGCAGCAGCAAGAACACGAAAAGCATTATCATCATTGAGCTTAGGGTGATGGCCATAAATATATGCTAAAGCCATTGCAATTGCTTCGCCATTAACATTCTTATCATCAACATGCAAAGCCACAGTTGAAGCATTTGCTTCCTTCCAAGGACCATGAAGCATGTTCCTGACAGTGGCATTGAAAATCAGAGTAAAGAAGCTGCACAGTTGTCTAGTTGGCCGACAAACAAGATTTCCCTAACCTTACATCAGTACTTCAGATTTGCCAGCTCATGTTAGTAATACATAAAAAGCAGACAAAAAACTGGATGAATCTGAAACTGGAAAAGTTAAACTGCATCCTATGGAATCCCAACTCTTACTGAGATTCTAAACAAAACAAAAAGTGTTCCATTCACACAATTGCAATTTGTAATAACAATATCATAAGAACGAGATATTGATGTTAAAAAGCAAAAACCGCAAATTATCAGCAGCAAAAAAAGGTACAAACAAATGAGAACCGAATCTAAAAACTATTAACTTGAGCACACGTTTCTGCACACTGTGCACTGAGATCTACCTAAGAATTCCCACTTCACAAGAAAATAGCAATTATACAACGATCGCACCACATTGCGATGAAAATTAAAAGCAAACCACCAAAGTTCAAAGTTCAATGTCCAAAGGGTAAGTAAGATTATGCTTACCATATATAATTTCAAGTGTTGAAAATAGCAATTAAGGACCAGGAAACAAGAAGCACAAGCCAATAAAACTCCAATTACAATAACACGACTTCATATCATAACCACTTCCATACAAAATAAAAAATCAAACCGTAATATTCACAAGGAATAATAATTATGCAACAAATGAACCATATATTTCAATCAAAATTTTGGACCAACCACTAACATTTAACTAAATTTCCACTCAAAAAGATAACTTGAGAGCATAACCCACTAACAACTGCCTAACAAAATAAATCGAAGCATCTAATCATTAATTCACACGAAACATGAATTGTATGAAGATCTGTCTAGTTCCCACAAAATACATAGCAAACCACGAACAACTAAACTACAACACATAACACATTAAATTCAAAACTCAGCAATGAATCGCCAATTCACAAGAAACCTCAATTACATGACGATCAAACCCCATTGCTGTCAAATTCACAGCAAACTACTAAGAATTCAAAAAAATTCGATAAGACAATGATTTCAACACCAATCGATAAATTGTCATTTCATAAGAAATGGAAACTATAACGTCAAACCACATTTCCCTCAAAATTCACTGCAAACAACAAACAATTAAATTACAACACAATAAACTCAAAACTCATTAATGAGACATCAGTCCATAAGAAATGCCAATTACAAGACAATCAGACCACACTCCCCCCAAAAATAAAAAACAAACCAATAACAATTAAACTACTAAACAATAAATTCAAAACCCAACACAAACCTTCAATTCACAAGAAACACCAATTATACAATGATTGAACACCTTTCCCTCAAAATTTATAACAAACTACTAACAAAGTAACTAATAATCCGCAAATGTAAGACTCAACACCGAACCATCATTTTACAAGAAAGATCAATTACATAGATCGAACCACACATTTTACCTCAAATATCACATCAGAGTGACAAATAAAATAATAATCAATAAACTCAAACCTATCAACCAATATTTATTTCACAAGAAACAGCAATTACACAATGGAAGAACCTTATTTCCCTCGAAATTCACAGGAAGCCACAGACAAATAAGCTAATAATCAACAAATACAAACCGATAAACCAATAGTTATTTCGCAAGAAAGAGCAATTGAACAAGATAACCATATTTCCCTCAAATTCACACAAAAACCACTAACAAATAAACTAATAATCAATAAATTGAAAACCTAGCAACCTTATTTCACAAGGAAAAACAATATACAATCGGAGAACTTTATTTCAATCAAAATTCACAGAAACCGCTAACAAATAAACTAATAATCAACAACTTCAAACCTAGAAACCGATAATTATTTCAAGTAAAACAGAGAGTATGTAGAGAAAAACCACATTTCACTCAAAATTCACAGTATACCAGTTACAAATTAACTAATAATCAACAAATTCAAACCTAGAGAACAATAGTTATTTCACGCAAGACAACAATTATGCAATGAAAAACCACATTTCACTCAAATTTCACAGGAAACCACTAACAAGTGAACTAATAATCAACAAATTCAAACCTAGAAACCAATAGTCACGCGAAACAACAACTATACACTGATCAACCTACATTTCATTTGATATTCATTCACACACACCACAAGACAATTCATAAAAACTGTAATAACAAAGAACAACAATAACCGAAAACAAAAGTGACGACGATGATACCTAAAGTAGGACTGTGAGAACATTATACCACCAACAAATAAACTATTCCCTCCGTTGACAAATTATTGCTCATGTTTTTTAGGAGGCTCTAAATTATAACAATTTAATATTTAAATGTAATAAAAATGTCAAATTAACATTTTTTAATATAAAATGAGAGTAAATTTGACTTTTTAGTGATATTAAAATATTATAAATGGACGGCCCAGTGCACAATCCCATATTGTAAGTTGTGGGAGGCTCTGTTGTACGCAAGCTTACCCTAGTTTCCACATAGAAGGTTCTAACAGGACGATCCCATGGCCAACAAGTAGTAATATAGGTTTGAATATCCTTAGAAATTCAAATTAGAACTTTAAACAACACCAATATTAAATTATTACATTTTAAAATTTCTTAAAAAAAATACGTTTATGCAATAATTTATGAACGGAGTGAGTAATAATCAACAAATACAAACCTAGAAACCGGTAGTCACGCGAAACAACAATTAAACGATGATCGGACCACATTTCACTAAAAATTCACACAAACCAGTGAACAATCCAACGAAATTGCGAAGAAGACGATACCTAAAGTAGGAGCTGCGAGAGAGGACGAGGCGGTGGAGATTATAGGTGGACCCCATGGCGGTGACGACGACGTCGGAGAAGGCGCCATTGTTGAACCCCTCGACCTGAATGTGGTCGCATAGCGAGGCCAGGTTGCAGTCCACCGCCCGGAGCTCGACGCTGCTCCGCTCGTTATCCGGCGCCGCCACCGTGTCTTCGGCGGTGGGGACCCCGGCGCCGGCGTAGAGGCGCTGCATCGGATGCTGCGTCGGCGGTGGCTCCATTTCAGTAAGAGAGAGAGAGAGAGAGAGAGGGAGAGAAGAAATTGGACTCGAAACCGATTTTTAAGAATTCATTCTTTTACTTTTATTTATTTTTAAAACAAAATTTCACATATTAAATTTCTTAATAAAAAATTTACTATTTATAATTTCTTAATTATAAAAATTACTATTTTTCACAAAAGTTATAAAACCCTGATTAGGATTAAAATATATTTTTTTGTATTTTATTATATAATATATAATTATAATAATATTTTTTTACAAATTTTGTATAAAGGCTAGTGTCGATAATTTTTAAAATATGAATGAGAAATTAATTTCTATAAAATGGGATGTAAAAATTAAACGAAAAAAATTTGTGAAAATATTCTTATAAATTGTCTACACCAATCTTTCTATAAAATTTATAAAAAAATATTACAATAATTGTATAATATATAATAAAATATAAAAAATATGTTTTTTCGAATTTTAAATAGGGTTTCATAATTTTTGTGGAAAAAAATGAACAAAAAAATTATTAATAGTATATTTTTCTATTCAATTTTTTAAAAAATACAAAAATACTAATGTTGCATGTTTCTCCATTTCATTTCTTATATTATTTATGAGAGGAATGTTGGGAATGCTCTTTCACGCTCTTTTCCCCTATTTAATTTAATTCAATTAATAATATGGTGAATTGCACTGTGTCCCCATAGTTTGCACCAAATATCTATTTGTTCCACCTATTTTTCATCAAAGCACGTAAATACCCCAAATATTCAATAAGCTGCAGATTACTTCACAAATTTTAGCAAAACAATGACAAGATGGTCCTCTACATAGTATCTTACTAATTATTAAAAATTATGTGATCGTCAAAATAGAGACAGAGACAAATGCAGCACATGTCACTTTAAAATGACTTATCTACTTCTAGTAAATCATACTTTGGTAAAGTTTTTATATTTGAGAAATGCTATAGTAAAGTTTTCAATTGAAAAATAGGAGAAATCAAATATGAGAAATGCTTCACGCAGTGTTTTTATATTTTTTAAAAAATGCTATATTAAAGTTTTAAATTGAAAATTTTATTATTAACACTTTTTCTATCAAAAAATTATTTCTTTATACTATGAAACTCTAGTTAAGATTTGAAAAAATATATTTTTATATTTTATTGTTTGATATATAATTATTCTAATATTTTTTTTACAAATTTATAGAAAAACTTGTATAAACAATTGCTAAAATATGTATTTCTCATAAAAAAAAAAATGGGTTTCTATAAAGGGAGATCTATAAATAAAATGTGAAAGGCTGGTGATAATACTTTAAAATGCAAGTATTTTAAAAACTATGTCCAATAATATTTCTCATTTTATTTTTAAATTTTACTAACATAAATGTGTGAAATGTGTCGCACTGGACTTTCTAAAAATATCATTTCAATACATCGAAAATATTAATATACAAAAATAGTAAATTCTAAAAAAAAAATCAACATATTTATGTTTTGTTTTATTTTGGTGGGCAAAAATTTATTTTTTTTAATGAAAAATTGTGAATTATGAGGAAGTTATTGTAGTATTTTTAAAAGGATTTATGAAAATAGAAAGACTAATGTTTGAAATTTCTCATTTGAGAGATTAAAAAGAGAATAAGCCCCCTTTTAAAAAGACTCTTTTAAATGCTCTAAAGGATATGCTTATATAAAAAAAATTAAATTCTTAAAATCATATTAAGGATTAAAATTAGATATGCATAATTTGTAAATAATTTTATTAA
>MKEJ01087623.1:0-29008 GCA_001753735.1 Embelia ribes
ATTATTTTTTGTAGATATATAATGATATTTGCTATTATATATTTACTTTTAATTTAAATTAATAATTTTCAAGTAGTTATATTATTGTTGTTTCCATTTCCTCTGTACTTTTAAAATATCATATTCTATTTTTCTGTTTCGATACCGAACTAGTTCAAACCAGCCACTTATAAAGTGGATAAAACTCGCTTAATTTCCTCCAATACAAGTGCCCATCTTTGGGAAATATTCTCTATGCAATAATTATTTTTATTGTAATTTACGAAAATTACTGTATTTTTAAAATATATTATTATAAATTAAGAATAATTTACTATTAATATTTTTAATATAACTTTGATAGATATTAGTTATAATAAAATTTTCTTAATTTATAATAATTTTATAATTAAAATATAATAATTCGGTAAAAAAATTCATATAAATTAGAATTAGAAGAAGAAAAGTTTCTTTGTATGGAGCACAAATCCTCTTAACACTTGATTTCTAAGAGTAAATTAAGGGAGCCCTAAGATAGGGAAAAGCCTAAATTTTTATTCAATCTGGACGTGGAAGATATTTGCACCAAAAGTTGCTGTAGAAAAATACTTATAGATTCTCTCTATTTATTTAAATACAAAAGGCCATCCAATAAATGAAACGGAGAAAAATACTTATAAATTCTCTATATTTATTTAAATACAAAAGGCCATCCAATAAATGAAACACGCTACATTGGTAGACGGAAGCTTCAGATGCATTAATTATCCTCATGAAGTAGGTAGACTACATTGACAAAGATTATGATTAAAAAGATATTCTTCCATTAATTCTTAACAAAATTTTCAAATTGGTGCCTTAGGAAAGGGGACCATTATTATGAGTATAAATTTTTCCTTTTAATAGTTTTATATATTTATTTTAATTCGTTCCATTATATAATTTAATTTTTATTTTAAAAAAATAATTAAAAAATTACTTTACTATATATCGTAGTCATTTAATTATTATATCTATTATAAATTGTATAAAATAATAATATTAATTAAAAATATTATAGAAAAAAAATTAAGAATATTTTAAAATTTAACAATATTAATTGGTTTTAGCCCTGTTAGAATGGGATGGACGAGTAACTCAATTTTACCATTTTGGGGCATTTTTGGCTGTTCAGGGTGGATCGGAATGAAGATGGAAGAATCACAAGAGATGAAGTCCAAGAGGTAGGTTTGATAGTTTTTTACTTTTACCATTTCCCAAGTTTAATTTTGGAATTATCCCAAAGTAGATTCCACCTTGCTTTATTAGTTCATCTAACCCAGAAAATAGTAAAAAGGAAAAAAAAGGTAAAAAGTGCCCAAAAAAACCTAGGAAAAGCGTCATCCGATGTTTTTGTTAACGCCTAGAATGATGCCCAGTGACATATCAAAAATTTTCATAAGGGTGTTTCAGCCCTCAATAATTCAAAAGAATTTACCTGATTTCTTATATTTTAATACAAAAATTTTTATAATATAGTTTTAGCCTGCGTAACAATTTCCATAATTTGCAGTTTCTCTTAAATAATTTTAACTTATATTCCCCCATTTTCGATCTCGGTATGGGCATTATGCTTAGTCAGATGATATGATTAGGTCATCGATACTGAAGTTACTAGAAGAAGACATATGTTAGAAACGTGTTTGTAATTCAGCCAATTTTTTGACTGGCTGGTGTCGTTTATTTTGTTATTTATTATGCAATTTCATGTCATTTTTATTTTTTTTTAATTTCAGCTTCTAATCCTTAGTGCATCGGCAAACAAGTTATCCAAGATAAAGGAACAGGCAGAGGAATATGCTGCACTAATAATGGAAGAGTTGGACCCGGAAAGTCTCGGTTACATCGAGGTAACAAGAGAAATTTTGTTTTTGTCATTAACTGAAATTTTGATTTATTGAGGGCATAATTATTATCAAATTTTGATTTGTTAAATTTACTCTTTAATTTCGGTGTCGACCCACCTTTCAATAGTCCCTTTTCTCATTTGGCGGGTTTTGAAGTTTCTATTGGTTGTAAATATAAAATTTGATATTTTAAGATTCGCATAGGTCACGACCCGCTAACCTTTATCTTTAGTCCGCCACTACCATTAGCGTACCATATGATCATTTCAAACAAAGAATTAACTATTGTTACGGATGGGACCAAATTGTGAATTTTCTTAACTGTGAGTGACTAGCGAAGAAGTAAGAAGGTTGCAGGACCAAAATTCAACTTTGGACAGAGATATAGGAACCAACAACATTGTTCTGTCTTTCTTAAACGGACATGTATAAACTATAAGCTAGCTCCCAAATTAGTTAACCTTCTATAGTGGATCACTGAGGATTTCTTAAGAGCTTGGCTAACCTATGGGCCTAAACCAAAACTTAAGAGACGTTTAAATGAAAACAAACATAACTATTTCTAACGTTTGCGTCTGTATCAATCATACGTATACTTGCTAATGTTTCGTCTCACAGTCTCACCGTAAGCCCCATTCAACCTATATTTACTAAAAACGAAGATTTCGATTCTGATTACATGCCTCTGGATTCTATTCCTAAAAAAGGGCAAAATGTAATTCAGCTAGTGGAATTAAAGTCACAATTGCATTTCCCCCAATTTTGCATTTTTAAAATTTTCATCTCCAGGAGTAGTGTTACGGATACAGAGTTATGTTTGTACATACTCTTGTTTGAAAGCACTCTCATCCGCTCATTGAAGAAAATACTTGTGAAAATGCGGCATAGATTTCTTAATGGAGCTGTGTTTTTACGTCCCAGGTGGAGTGAATAAGTATTTTTTCGTACATACATATAGATGGTTGCTGGATTTGTTATACCCTTTGAGTTTCAGAATAGCATAAATAAGCACCCAATGTTTCCAAAATATAGAGCTGGACGCTTTTCATTTTCTTGTTCAAGTTATTCATGAACACTTGATGCAAACAATTTTTACTTCAACCAAGAATTTTCATGTCAAATGTCTAAATCAACTTTAAAACATTACTTTGACTGAAACTTGAAACGGAAATGACCTAAACCCCCAAGGGAAATTTATGAAATGATTAACTTTCTTCGATTTAGAGAATCATAACATCGATGCCTAACGATTCTTTTTCAATCAGATATGGCAATTGGAAACACTGCTTCTACAAAGAGATACGTATATGAATTACAGCAGACCACTTAGCACAGCCAGTGTAAGCATGAGTTGGAACCAGAACCTCAGCATGCTAATACCTAAAAACATTGTTCGAAGGGTGAGCTGCACACTCAAGTGCTTAGTACTTGAAAATTGGCAAAGGTTATGGATTTTGCTGCTTTGGATTGTGGCCATGGCGGCCTTGTTCACATGGAAATTTATGCAGTATAGGGAAAGGGCAGCTTTTCAAGTGATGGGTTACTGTGTCACCACCGCCAAGGGGGCCGCTGAGACCTTGAAGTTCAACATGGCTCTGATACTCTTGCCGGTTTGTCGGAATACGCTGACGCGGCTCAGGTCTACGAGAGCCAGGCTCGTTATTCCCTTCGATGACAATATCAACTTTCACAAGGTAATAAAATTATTAACATGAAATGCTGATAAAGCAGCTATTACAGAAGTTCAACTATACGTTTTCAATATTCGAATATCTAGTTTAACCTTTTTCATCCTTCTAACTTCAAATATATCAACTCTACTCTTATTTCTAGATTAAACAAGTTTATCTCTGTTGATTGAAATTAAAATGGCTAATTTTTCTTGCAAATCCAAGTTAAAAGGACGAGGATGATTGTTGTATTTGTGAATTCTTCCTTCTAATATGAAGTTTTTCTTTTTCGTACTAGATTTGAATAGTTTTGTAAATATTCAGAAATTAGAAAAGGAAATGATGCAATTACAGTTAGAATAAAAAAACTGAAACTGGATTCAAATAAGAGGTGGTATAGATAGGCTTTTGATTATTGGATTTACATTGGTAACTCTTTCTGTCACTTATAAGAAAATTGTACCCCAAATTTGTTCCTAACTTCCAATTAATTGTTGTTTTACACCTAATACTTTGCCTAAATTACCGAACATTTGGTCTTACATTCCAGATAATCGCGGGCGCTATTGTGATCGGAGTTCTCCTCCACGTTGGAAATCACATGCTGTGTGATTTCCCCCGTCTGATCAATTCATCCCCGGAAAAGTTTTCCCTCCTTGCAGCAGATTTCAATAACAAAAAGCCCACGTATAAATCCCTTCTTACGGGTGTTGAGGGTGTTACGGGGATCTCTATGGTGGTTTTAATGTCCATAGCATTCACGCTAGCTACACGTAAATTCCGGAGAAACTTGGTGAAACTACCAGCACCTTTCAACCGATTGACAGGATTCAATGCGTTTTGGTACTCTCATCATCTTTTCGCATTAGTCTACGTGTTGCTCCTTATCCATGGAACATTCTTGTTCTTGGTACACAAATGGTACCATAAAACGGTAAGACTTGTGATATCAAAATAGTAGCTTTTCGGTAGATTAAAATTACATATAGGTCTCTACATGTATTTATCTCTTTGTTTCAGACATGGATGTACATTGCGGTTCCACTTCTCCTCTATGTAGCAGAGCGTAGCCTGAGGAGTTGTCGATCAGAACATCACACCGTTAAGATATTGAAGGTAACCATATACATATGTTCTATACTTATTTTGAAGAAATACTAGTCAAGAAAATTACATCACGCAAGTTCAAGGTGTACTTGAGAATATTATTAACAGATTTGAGTCTTTTAAATGAGTTTCTGACAGATTTTTTAAATACTTGTTATGAAGATACATCCTCAGTCTAAAAAAGCTTATTTGGTGTACTATGCTCTTCAAAAGTTATAATACTTTTCTTTTACTTAGGTATTCAGAAAAAGCACAAAAAACTTCGGTAAATTCTCTAATATGGGTTCTTGAGAAACCCATTGTACGAGACCTAGAAACTAAATCCTGAAAACAAGCTTTCGGTTCAGATAAAACTCAAAACCAAAGTACCAAAAAGCCCCTTAGTAAATTTCGTAATCAGAATTCTTATGATATGATTAATGGCAATTAAATGGCTATTTTCACAAATTAAACTTATTAAGCTTATTGCTTAAACAGAATCAGAGGATCAAACTTTGTTCTTGCAGGTTTCGGTTCTACCAGGAGACGTGTTCAGCCTAATCATGTCAAAACCAAATGGGTTCAAATACATAAGTGGGCAATACATATTTCTAAAATGCCCTTCGATATCCCCATTTGAATGGTAAGTCGATATTCTCTCAAAATTTACAGCTCCCATCCCTTTTCCATATAAGCAGTAGAATAGCTTTTTGACATCTCTATAGGCATCCATTTTCAATAACTTCAGCACCAGGAGACGACTACCTCAGTGTTCATATCCGAACAGTGGGTGATTGGACGCAAGAACTTAAGCGCGTGTTCACCGAAGATTCTGGTTCTGCGTGTGTCATTGGTCGTGCAAAGTTCGGGCAACTTGGTTATGTGGACCAGAGAGGGTAAGCTTGTTAGAAATTTATACTGTAATCATATATAATCAACATATCTGTTCAGATAAAATGCGCTAATGATTTGCATGATTGTCACAGTTTGCCCAAGTTGCTAGTTGATGGGCCTTACGGTGCTCCCGCTCAGGACTACAAAAACTACGATGTTTTGCTTCTTGTCGGGCTTGGAATTGGTGCCACTCCTTTTATAAGCATCCTCAAAGAACTAATAAACAACACAAGACAAGAAGATCAAACGGTGAAATTTCTAAAAGCATCTTCTTTTTTAATTTGTAAACCAGATATGTTCACTTAAATATCTTTTTGCAAATTTTCTTATCTTGTATTTGTTGCATTAGGACTTGAACACCGACACAAGTAGATCAGAAAACAGCTTGAATAGTTCCACATCCTCAAATACGACACCGAGCGAAAAGAAGAAATCACAGAGGACCCAAAATGCACATTTCTATTGGGTTACTAGGGAACCTGGATCGTTCGAATGGTTTAAAGGGGTTATGAATGAGGTGGCAGAAATGGATCAAAAAGTAATAACCATCATTTCGACTTTCTGATACCATCATTGTTTTGTTTGTTGTTAGTTTTGCTCAACTAATCATATTCTCTAACGTTGTTAATGATTCTTAGGGCCAAATCGATATGCACAATTATCTAACAAGTGTTTATGAAGAAGGCGATGCACGGTCAACCCTTATAACCATGGTTCAAGCTCTTAACCATGCCAAACATGGCGTTGACATTCTATCTGGCACCAGGGTATGATAAATCATTCGAATCATTTTTTTATAAAAACCAATCCGATTGTGATATTTTTAACATCACACTTACTCATTTTTTAAGGAGGGTGATTGTTTACCAAACAAGGATGTATTAAATAGGCCTTTTGTGTTTCAGGTGAGAACTCATTTTGCAAGGCCTAACTGGAGAGAAGTATTCAACAAAATAGCTTCAAAATACAAGTATGCCACAGTAGGTAATGAAACTTTCAACCATTATAATCAACCAATCGCATAAACATATTACCATTATGAATGAGCTGGCACCAAAGGAAATACCATTTTCAGTTTTAAAAAAACCATCAACGAGGCCAGACACTCATTTGATTAAGTCTAAAGGCAATGCCATTTCACACGTTTTTATCATTTTTAACTAGTTAAAGATTTTGTTTGATTGCAACTTTCAAACTAAAAAAGTTATTTTTTTTTTTTAAACTAAGAAAAATGATAGAAAATTTAGCTTAAATTTCTAGGTTATTCGAGCCAAAATAGCAAAAAAACTCAATTTAAAAATTGAGAAGTTATTGCGGTCAAACTTTTAAGCAAAAAATTTGTATTGATGTACATTTCATTATAAAGTATAGGATAAGTAAATTCAGACAAACAACCTTTTCAAAGTTCAATAACTAATGCATATGGTTATGTGTTTATAAAGAGAAACAACAAAGAGTTATATGTGTGATTTTATATGCAGGAGTGTTCTACTGTGGTTCACCAATGTTGGCGAAGGAGCTCAGGAAATTGTCACACGAATTAACTCACAGGACATCCACACGCTTTGAGTTTCACAAGGAGTATTTCTGATGCCAAAAAATATACAATCAAGGCACCAAGCTATTATTTTTTAAGAATTATTTGAAACGAGTAAAGAGAAAATAAATAAATATATATATATACATATATACACGCATGCGAATATAGACACTACACCAGAGGAAAATGTAAATCGATATCTTATATGGCCAATGTAGTCAACTTTGTAAATTACAAGAGCAATAAAAGGTAGTTTTTAGTCATTTAGGCGACTACAAGTCTAGCTTCCAGACGATTAAATTCTTGTTTCTGTCTAGATTCTTCTACCTTCTTTTCTTGATTGCACAGTTTTGCTGAGTTTCAGGAAATGGTTGATATTCTACGTATATAATCAACATCTTTCAAAGTAAAGAGCACCGTAGATTTTAGTATTATGCATTCAAATGCACAAATAGAGAACTTGCAAGCAAGAAAAATGTTAACAAAGTGTTTAAGGCATTATGGTAAAGTAATTACATAAGCACTCTCTTCAGCTATGAAATTCAATTTATATTTAACCATCCCACACTGGCAAAGATCTATACAAGAAGGCCAAAGACTTATCTCACCATATTATGTATGGGAAAGGAAACATTTTATAGTAGAGAGTATTGACGACTTGAGTCCATTCTAGAATATTATGATATATGAAAATGGAGAGACGCTAAAACATCCGCATTATTGACAAGATTACTTTAAGCAACCCTGCGGAAAAGCAAACCTTCTTTATTCGAGTACAATATAGGAGATCATAAATGGGGATTACGACAAGCTAGATTTGATACTTAAAATTGATATATCAATACAAACTCTAAGTTGCAGATAATTTTGATAGATTAAAAGGTTACACTACTTGGGGAACAGCCGATTCGCTAAAGTAACAACAGTAGGGAACTCTTGCAACACCATAACAAGCATAATTATAAAAAAAAAAAAAAAAAAAATTGGGAAATTTTTTTAAAAATTAAAAACAAAATTAAAAAATAATAAAAATTTAAAGTAAAAAAAAAAAAATAATAATAATAAAAAAAAAAATAGAGACAAAATGTATCGGAATGATCATCTTTTCATTAATCTTACCAACGGTCGAAGGACCAACACTGGACTCTGTTGCTTATTAGCATTTCAGTTTGGATACTCAGGTCTCCATTTAAATTAAGATAGCAAACGTCAAAAACTTAACCAAGACCTAATTTCATCCTACTCCTAAAGCTCTACATGGAATAAAACCATAAAAATACAACAGATGAATTAATACGTTCCCACACACATTGTGAGGCAGGATTAATGATTTAGTAGTCTGTTGGGTTAGATTCTCCTCCAGGAGATTCTGAAGCAAATTTTGCCATGCAATTTACAAAGATCAAGTTCCTCTGACAGAGAAATTAAATCAACCACTGGTTTTCACAAATTAGAAAATAGAAGGAAAGTGACGTCAATATATACCTGGTTTCTCACTGCAATTATCAGACTTTTACGGAGTTCTTCACTGTAAGGAACGCCTTCAACTAGAGTAACAAATGCATAAATGGCCTGTCCTTTAACCTACCAGGATAAAAAAAGCGACATAACAATAAGCCAAAACGCTTTTTAAGACATTCAGATGCAGAAGGAATAAGACAAGAGGCACCTCATGTTCAACACCAACAACAGCAGCTTCAGCACATTTAGGATGTGAAACTAAAGCAGACTCAACTTCTGCTGTCCCAATACGGTGTCCACTGCAACAAAGAGAAACCAATGATAATTATCTGAGAAGGAAGAAAGGTACTTAACACAAGCAAGGTTTCAAATAATGGAGACAGTGCAACGGTTTCGGAGTGTAAAGGTTGTAGCTTAATGGTTGCGGAAGTTGGAGCCACAAACTTTTTTATCTTTGGAAAATTATCTTTTTGACTTTTTTCCTGTAACGGCCACGACAGCCTGTAAAGGGCCGATACGGTGCCGTAACGGCTGACACAACGGTTTTGGTCGATACGAACGAGAATTCCACCCTCATCGCTATATAGGCTCGTAACGATGGCGGCGTTGGCGAAATAGCTATGTAATGGTGTTAATGGACTGGCCGATATTTAAAACCACAAACACAAGGGCTGACAAAAAGAATGGCTAGTGTTATATAGACATTACCTGACATTGATAACATCATCCACTCTTCCAGTAAGCCAGTGGTACCCATCTTTATCCCTAGAAGTAAATTGCAACAATTACCATCTAACATCCAACACTGTATAGCTTTTAGGTAACAGTCACCACTAAAGGTGCAACAAGAATGAAGAATTAAAGAATTAGCTAGGACATCGACTGACTTGTGTTTTGTCCACATTTAATAGAATTGGTGAGATGCAAAGGAGAAAAAGAGAGAACACAGGATAAAGTGGGAGGCAACCTACTTTAAGTTTTTTAAGAGGGGATAGAATTCCACCTATCCCTCTATCAAGCGCTTTAACTCCCTCAAGTAACATAAAAAAATCAGAATTTATAACAAAATGAAATTTGTAGCATCCACTAGTAACTTTTGAATGTGCACTAGTAAATTAAGTATCAATACCTAAATAAATATGCACTAGTAAATTAAGGTATCGACATCTAACTTCCATATTTGTTTCTCCAAGATAGAACAATCTATTATATCATAATAAGTTTTTCAGTTCATAAAACTGCGGAAAAAGGAGAAAAAGGCACTACCTGCTGCAGCCGTCCCCACTGAAATAATAACCAGGGAATGGCTTAAAGTATGTAGTTTCATATCTGTCATGATCCCCGTAAAGAGTACGGAAAGCACCAGGCCATGAGCTTTTCACACATAAATATCCACTGCATTCACCTTCAATCTCATTGCCTTTCTCATCAACTATCACAGGCTGAACTCAGATTCAACAGAACATGTGGATAAGAATTGGAAAGCAGGAGTACAACAGGAGAAAATAATCTGAACAATTATTGAAATGTAAAATCACCTGAACTCCAAAGAAAGGAAAAGTAGCAGAACCAGGCTTTTGTGGCCAAGCACCAGGTAAAGGAGTAATCTGCATAATAATATGTCCATATGATTGTTCTTTCAAGTCATCCTCACATATGTGAATATACAATTCACTACAAAACTTTATCTCACAACTGGGAGTGGGGAAGAGTTTTGAACTTTATAATCTTCCGCAATTATTTGTTCATTTCAGTAAGTGATAAAGTTCAGATCTAACTGCTATTTTACCCACTCTATTATGTCTTAAAATAGCATAGGAGTGGCCGAGTGGATACAGAAACAACAAATAAAAGTTTATCAGTCTCAGGAAATGAAAAATCAGTCCTGAAACTAACCCTATTGCCACCTATGTTTAGAACAACCTATAGTCTCTATTGTTTCAGAGCTGACAGATGGCAGAAAAAAGTTGTACCATAAAGCCACCAGTTTCCGTTTGCCACCATGTATCAGAGATGGGGCATCTTGAATCTCCAACCACATTGAAGAACCACCTGTCAAAAATGGCAAAAGATGTGCTTATTTATTTTCTAACTTCAAAAGCATCTGCTAACAGGCAAGAGTAGTAATTTCAACCTCCATGCACTAGGATTTATAGGCTCTCCCACACTACCAAGGACTCGTAAAGATTTGCGAGAAGAGCGGGTGACAAACTGCGCGATACCAAGCACTTCAAATCAGTAAAAGTAACTTCAAAATAAAACCTTGCAAATCCATTTACTTCTGAAACAGTCTTGCTAATCCTTTAATTTTATTTGAACACTGCAACAGTCCAATTATGTATATAGAGAACCAACAAAATGAAGCCCAGTCAATTCTTTCAGATATTTAAAATAAACATGGTCAATGTATTATTTCAACTTATGTTTCCCTTGGATTGTATTAATAGCGAAGGGAAAGATAGTAGAGTACTATTAACCTATTGCTCTACACTGGTCTGCAGTTGCTACGACCTAACTGCATGGATATCCCCCTATCCCCCCTTCGTTTCTCTCTCCTCATCTCCATTCTCTCTTTCAGCAACTAAAACAACTTGCCAATGCACTAGAAGAAAAGTTGTTAATCTAGTTACTTTCTTCTATGCTTTTCATCTTCTGCTACATCATTTTCTCTATCCCTTTCTACCTCTATATAAGTTTTCCTTCTCCATTGTTTTCAACTAAGAAGCAATGATACGGACACAGGTGCGTACACGGATTCGGCAATTTTCAAAAATTCAGCACATGGACATGGCGAGGATTTGGTATTTTTTTTTTAATATTTGTAAGTTAGTAAAATTATTTATTAGTTGTTGCATACAAAAAACTATTACAATATGAGATTATTCCAATTTGCTAAAAAAATCTTAAACTGCTAATCCGAACAATAATCTAATATAAAAATTATTTGCCTAGTTAAAGATAAGGTTATCCTAATTTGCTAAAAAAATCTTAAACTGCTAATCTGCTAACAAAATCTCAACAATAATTTAAGAAAAATTATCCTAATCTGCTAAAAAAATCTTAACAACAATCTACTAAAAGAATCTCCTCAAATGTCATAATCTTATATAAAAATTTTGAGAAATAATTAGATTATCCTAATTCAAAATGAAAAAATTTCGAGAGATTAAAAAAGGGCTAGAGCATACTTATTCATAAAAAGGGATAGAGCATACTTGTTCATAGTGGAGAAATGGATGAGAGAGAACAAATGGTCTAATACATAAGGAGGGAGATTGAGCAATAGAGACGTCGAGCGATTGGGTTTCTCTTCTGATCACTTCTGATCGAGCGATAGAAAAAATATGGGGTTGTGTTATCTTCTAACTTCTAAGCTTCTGTTTCAATTTAAAGAGAAACTGAGCTTCTCTTTTAATTTTTCAATCAATTTACCCCTCATCTTTTCAATTGTTACAAATTATTCAAAAAAATGAAGAATTAATTGCATTTTGACCCAGCGTGACTCAGGCATGTCCAATAATTACATTTTTGCCACTGCTATGTCCCAAAGGTGTCCACGCCATGTCTGAGAATTGTTTGAAAATTAAACTAAGATTTTGCATTTCAGACACGCCAGATGGCGTGTTTGACACGTATCTAGCCATGCCCTACGCATATCCGTGTCTCCAGAATGTCCACCACGGCTACGGCACACAATTTGTAGTGTCCATGCTTCATAGGTATTGTATGACATGACAAACACATTTTGCAAAAATGTGCACTTTACACACGACGCAAAAAGCATATTTCACTGTCATTTATGTTAAAATATACTCATTTTTATTGTTGGTGATCAGAATGGTAAGATATTGTAATGCTCTTGGTAAGAGAAGATTAAATTTTAAGTTTGTCTCTGTGTGCAAAAAATGAATGTTAAAAGCAAAGATAAAACTCTCACTGGTAGTTCTTGGTATCCACACCCAAATCATAAGAGTTTCACACCCTTTTCTAGGAAACTCCATGTTTATTTCATAAAGATACTTGCTAATTGAAAACTAGGTGTGGAAACGAGTCGAGTTAGGCCGAGTATTGCTCTAATTGAGCATGAATTGTTCAAATGACTCAGTACTCGAATCAATTTTGTGCTCGAACTCGACTCGATAAAGGTAATCAAATACTCGACTAGGCTCAATAAATGCCCAAAAAGAATATTGTTGAAATATTTATAATTTATATTCAAAAAAATAAAATTGATTAAATTAGGTTATAGTATTGTTGAATGTTATCAACTAAGGTTCAATTATTCCTAGTGGTAATGAGATGAAAATCTTACTTTTAGTTTGCAGTTTTCAGTTCTTAAACCCCCAAAACTTGTTTGTTTTGGGTTTTTGGTTTTACAGTTTCTAAAAATGGGAATTCCCTTTGGCTTTGATTTGCAAAATTCATTTTTTGAGTTTCTTGAACTTTTAGGCATGCTAACCGAGATAGAGTATTCTTTCTCTAACTTTTTATCCCGTTACGTGTACTTTTATTGGGTAATAATTGGCCCCATCTTGTCCCATTTTATCCTTCTCTATCAAAGCCAATAATTCTATCCCCTTAAAAAATTATTATATCTTATTTTAAATATAAAGTACTACTTGCAACCATCACATACAACAATTTTCACAACTTTTAATACCTAACAAGTTTTTGCATATAGAAAATTCAACCTCAAAAAAATTTCAAATACCAGCTTTCAAATACTAGAAACTGAAAATGTAACCAAACAATCATATACATTCATATAACGAGTCGACTACCTTGCTACTCATACTTGACTCGAAATTTAAGTCGAGTATGTTAACATACTTGTGCTCTGACTTGATTATTTCACGAGCTGAGTTTACACCGAATAATTAATGATCGAGCTTCTGCTACTCGCTGCCACCCCTATTAAAGACACAATAAGGTTATAGGCCCTTAACAAAACCATATTGTGCCTACCCCAACCAAGGAACCAAATTAAATTAAATAGCATAAAATCCTAAATTACCCAAACCGTTTTTGCATACTTTAATTAAATAAAATTACGATTAAATTTGTCTAAATACTGAATCCTATTTTCCTGTTCTGCATCAGTGTTCCTTGGGGTGCACTTTGGAACATTCTTTGGGAGCTTTTAGTAATGTGTTTTTTCATCCAATCTCCAAAAGCTGACAGCCCGCTTGCTTTCTTTTCCTGTTCTTTTCATAAGAGACATGGAAAAATAGTGCGTTGAATGTATACCTAAAACTTGTACAACATAGAAATCATTTTTTATTGTTTTTTTCTTTCAAGAACTTATGATATACGACAAAGAAATTTTCGTTAAATCACACTTTGCCCTCACGAGGTATCTAATTATGACAGTTGACCACCCTCATTTCTGAAGTAACACTTTACTCCACAGGTTTGTTCAATGACCTTATTAGCCTCAAGTGAATTTACAGATTTTTTCTAAAAAATTGAACACAACCTCTGCTCTGTAAAATTCCCAATCCCCAATAAAAATTAAATCACCTCTCACAAGGCACTCTCTTTCATTCTCTCTATGATCATTCAGGCGTCCATTATACTTGATGTCATTGCCAATAGGAATTCCAGGTTTACATGCTGCTCTAGCTTATGTCCTCCGAAATACGTACTTCTTACCTGCCGCTACCGCCACCAGAACACCACCCAATTGATGACATGTACATCCAAGATGTGGCCTTTTTCTCCAATTCAGCCCTGCCATCAAAGATTTGGCTAATGCTGCCCCTCTCGGCTTCGTCCACGATTTCCTAGCTCTTTCATCCATAAGCTGCGGCGGTTCCGATGATTGGTGATGCATGAGGGAGAGAGTGAATGGGTGTGAGTTTTGAATTTTCTCCTCTGTTGCCTTTTAATGTAATAGGGGCTTTGCTGGAATATCACATCTGTTCAAGTACACTTCTCAGTGCTAGCTGGGGGGGTGACACTCTAGTGACCGATAACCTATAGAGGTAGTTTGTAATTTCAGAAACCCTTGGAGGTTAACAAAAATATTAGGATAGCTCATGGGGCATGTAATTTACCCATAAACTTTTGTTCGGATATTCATGAACCTAACTTTCACATACAAAGTACCGGCGAGTCTTCAACTTTGCAGAGCAGCCACTGTGCATACTCTTGAATTACTCTTTTTTTTTTTTTTTTTTTGCCTGAATTACCATGCCAACTAATTTGTTTCCTCCCCTGATGGTGATAATCACATTCTGGAGTAAAATAAATGCATTCTAAATCCGAACTGTTTTCATTCAGAAGCCCTCTGTTGTTTTCATTGATTTGTATGTCTTCAAATGCATGGGTTTATCTGTATTTGTAATATCATTTTGTTTGCTAAATGATAAGCAATCTACTTCAATGCAAGATTTTGTGTACACGTCATAGCTTTCATGTTAACCCTTCTTTCCAATGAGGCAAACCAATCTTCGCATATTGTTATAAGGTGTCTAAATGTATGACTTAATTGAGTTCACAGTAGAATCGTTTTAAGGTTTTTTGTTAATTGCCGAAATCTTTTCGTAACAAATTCTTGATTGACATTGGAATGAAATAGGTGTTCTGTGCTAGTCCCCTGATTTCCCTTAGGAGGGAGAAGGAGAGGAGGGAGGAAGGAAGGAAAAAGGAGGGATAGTGAGGGGGAAGGAAGAAGGAATGAAAGTTCAAACTAACCAGATGAAATGTTAGATCAAGTGAATGTTACTGACCTTGGCACCCAGTGATTGAGGAGGGTTGGGATGCCGGCATGTCCAGAGCAGTCAAATCTGTCTCCTTTTCCCGGTTAAACAGTTACAAACGATGTTTAGCCTTTTAAAAGCAGCCAATTTAAGCCTGCCCAAGTCCTCATTGACATGTATCATATTTATAAGTTTTAACTTTCAATATGTTCTTTGACGATGTGGAGCGGAATGTAATACAGACTATGTATCAGCTAAGGCAGTAAATCTGCATGTCACCTTGAGTGGTGTATTTATCTAGCCATACAGCCTAGTAAGAAATCCTTGTTGCATCATCCAGTGATGCAAGTGAAATCACACATTACATGCCCACATAGCATATATTTACCGACAAAATGTGATGGGGAAAAACATATCCCTTAGTCACAAGAGTAACAAGCAATAAGAAACTCAAGGATGTCGATTTTATGAATATTCAAGGTGAAAAGGTGCTGGTGGTGGATTTCTGCTATAGAGTTTTTCTTCATTTGATACTTCAAATTGCAAACATTTTTTGGTGCGTTTAGGCTTGATTGCCCTTACAAGCCAGACTAACTCATTTGACCTACTTGTTTCCCTCGATGCAATTACTAAATTAATTTACCACATAGGCAATCTGTTATATATTTTATTGTATGATTTTGCTAGTCGTCCCTATCTCAACAACTGCTTTCAATTCCTGGAATTGATCTTTTGATTTGTGAAAAGAAAAAGCCTTTGTGGATAAAGGGATGACATATTTTGCAGGCTGTTCCTACTTGTCATGCTTGTATAAAGAATTTCTGTTTTTCATCTTCATTAGCATCTAATCATCTTAACCTGTGCTGATGATTAGCAGATGTACCTTGGGAAAACGGTGTTATTATGTCAAATCTGTCTAGGAAAGGTGAAGCTCTTGCTGTATCAGGTTTTGTGGATTATGGAGATGAGATGGATGTCATAGCTCCGGCTGACATTCTGAAACAAATCTTTAAAATACCATATTCCAAAGCTCGATTATCAGTTGCAGTTCACCGTGTCGGACAAACTCTAGTGCTGAATACTGGGTATGAATAATTGCATTATGTGTATATGTGCTGTTGTCATGTCAATTGGTGTTTTTCCATTTTCATAGTTTTATTATTATTATTATTATTATTGCAGGCCTGATCTGGAGGAGGGTGATAAATTGGTTAGAAGACATAGTGATCAATCAAAACGTGGGGATCAATCTCGTGATCAATCCAAACGTGAGGATCAATCTCTATTTTTGAACTTTGCCATGCATTCTGTTAGAATGGAAGCATGTGATTGTCCGCCTACTCATTGTGCTTCATCAGAAGAGCAATCAAAATCATCTCCTGAGCAGTTTGAGGCTAGAGATGCATCCTTGGAGGCGGTTAAACATCCAGAGCAAGATCAAGGATCTTCATTCTTTGGTTGGAGTGATGACATTGGTCAGGAAAAAGGTTTAAATCCTGAATACACACGGGTCAAAAAAGATCCTGTCTTTTGGGGAGGTAAGACTAAGAAACACAAAGGTCGTGCTGCTGATAAAAAAGGTTCACAAATTAAAGAGAAATCTAGAAGCTCAATGAAAGAGTCCGAAAAACATAGGAGAGCCAGTGGTGAAGAATTCTTGAGGATTTTGTTTTGGCAATTTCACAATTTTCGTATGCTACTGGGTAGTGACTTGCTTTTATTCAGTAATGAAAAGTATGTTTCTGTCAGCTTGCATCTATGGGATGTTTCACGGCAGGTTTGTACTTTACCCCTCTTGTTTTGGAAAGTAGATGATGAGAAACCATTTTAAATACCTTCACTTTATTTCCTACAATTTCTACAGATTACTCCATTGACTTGGCTGGAGGCTTGGCTGGACAATGTCATGGCTAGTGTGCCGGAGTTTGCTGTTTGTTATCATCAAGATGGTGTAGTTCAGGGTTATGAGCTTCTAAAGACAGATGATATATTTCTTTTGAAGGGCATCTCTGATGATGGTACACCTGCTTTCCATCCTCATGTTGTCCAGCAAAATGGTCTTTCTGTCTTAAAGTTTCTTCAGGAAAACTGCAAGCAGGATCCGGGTGCTTATTGGGTACCTTCTCATCTATTCTATTTCAATCACCCTTCTTCTGATTCTTTAATTTGTCAGCTGAGTTGAACTTATTTGTTTGTATTTACAGCTGTATAAAAGTGCTGGAGAAGATGTTATTCAACTTTTTGATCTCTCTGTTATTCCGAAAAAGCATCCTCCCAATGATTGCGATGGTAGCCCTGTGTCCCTGCCATCTTTGATTCATCGAGGGAGAATTGATTCAATACTTTCACTAGGAACTCTTTTATACAGAATTGCTCACAGGCTTTCACTTTCTCTGGTAAGAAATGACTATTATGTTGTTGCCTGCAAGTTGCAACTTTATGGATTCTCTCTTACCAAGGCTATTTGGTTTTATGCAGTCTCCTATTAATAGGGCCAGGTGTGCAAGGTTCTTTAAAAGATGTATTGATTTCCTGGATGAACCTGATCATCTGGTACGTTGTTTTGTGAATTAAGTTAATCAGGAGAATTTTCACATTTTTTCGTAGAAAATATTAATGTTTCTGGTTTGTGATCAAAATATAACTTACTCTGACTATAATCTTGATTAGGTCGTACGAGCTGTTGCTCATGAACAATTTGCTAGGTTTCTTCTAAGCTATGATGAGGAGCTAGATATGGCATTTGAGGCGCTTCCTGCACAGGCTAGAGTTGTAGTTGCTGACACAGAGGAAGAGTCCTTTGACTTCTTTGATGGTACTTCAGGATCTATTGTCCGCAGCATGGTATATTCTTCAGTGGTGGATGATGATACCAATAAGGACAATGAAAGCTATGGAGATTTAGGACTAGAAGGTTCTACAAGGGTGACTTTGAATGATGATGCAGCTGCTTCCATAACGTTGACAGAGTCAGATGAGACTGAAGTGGGAGACTGTGAAGCTGAACCAAGTTCAGAAAATAGAAACTTTGCTGTCTGTGAAGTGAATAAAATTTCAGCTGATGTTCAAACTGTTGCTGATCCAATCCCCTCAAAGTTCGCAGCAATACATCATGTTTCTGAAGCTATTAAGTCACTTAGATGGAAACGTCAAATCCAAGGTATCGAGTCCGAGATGACCAATGAAAGAAAAACAAGAAATAGGTTGACTTCAACCAAGGATTTTTCTGTATGTGCTTGTGGTGATATTGACTGTATTGAAGTTTGTGACATTAGAGAGTGGCTTCCAACTGTGAAACTGGACGATCAATTGTGGAAGCTTGTTCTGTTGCTTGGTGAATCGTACTTGGCCCTGGGGCAAGAATATAAAGATAATGGTCAGTTGCATCAAGCTCTAAAGATTGTAGAATTGGCCTCATTGGTGTATGGTTCAATGCCACAGCATCTCGAAGAGACTAGGTTTATTTCATCCATGGTTAGTGGCTTCCCAAACAAGACTGAACGCTTTCGTGATTGTCTTGTCTCAGAGCAGTTTGCTTCCTCTTATCTCTTCTGGGCTAAGGCGTGGATACTCGTTGGGGATGTACATATTGAACTTCAGTTGATGAAGGGTAAAGAGGTAGCGTTAGAAGCAGAGAAGAAACCAAATTCTAGGGAGTTAAAAATGTCATCTGAAGTGTTAAAAGAGGTGAAAAGGCTAAAGAAAAAGCTGGGGCAGTTAAACCCGAACTGCAGTTTGTGTTCCTTAGTAAACTGTAGCTGCCAGAGCGACAGAGCCAGCAGTGGGAGCAGTGCGAGTAGTAGTGGTAGTTCTTCACGCCCATTTATCCATGGGAAAAAACAAAGTAAAAGATCCAATAGGAACAGCTCCAATTCACTTCCAGGTTACCCTGAAGATGATCACGCTAGTCCTAAAGTGGAAGGTGGAAGGAGTTGTAAAAGTGAATTCTTGAAGCAGCACGAAACAACTTGTGACATTCAGTCTGAAGCTGCGGGAGAAAATACAACTACTATTAAAACTGGTGGCATATTCAAATACCTTGTAGATCCATTGATTGGAGATGCAGAATATTATCTATCAGCTGCCCTATGCTGCTATGAAGAAGCAAGGAAAGCATTGGGTGGTTACCCTAGTAGTTCAAATGAAATGCACACTGTCTTCAAAAAGAAAGGATGGGTTTCAAATGAACTGGGTCGAAGGAGACTCGAAAAAAAAGAAATGGACAAAGCTGAGCTTGCATTTTCCGACGCTATTACTTCATTTAGAGAAGTTTCCGATCATACTAACATCATATTAATTTATTGTAACTTGGGACATGGGAGAAGAGCATTGGCTGAGGAGATGGTGTCGAAAACAGAATCTTTGAGGAAACATACAGTCTTCCGCAATGCATACACGCAGGCAGTTGAGAGCGCAAAACTGGAATATGGCGAATCACTCAGATATTATGGAGCAGCAAAGATGGAACTCAATGCTATTATAGAAGAAGCGAATTCTATATCCAGCAGTTTGAGGAATGAAGTATGCACACAGTTTGCTCACACGTACTTGAGACTTGGTATGCTTCTGGCACAAGAAGATACCACTGCAGAAGTTTATGAAAAAGGGGCTGTGGAAACTTTTAGCAGTGCTGGTGTTAGAACTAAGAAAGATCAGAGGAAACACGAGATGTCAGCCAATGAGGCAATTAGGGAAGCTTTATCTCTTTACGAGTCATTAGGGGAACTAAGGAAACAGGAGACAGCATATGCGTATTTTCAGCTAGCTTGCTATCAAAGGGATTGTTCTCTGAAATTTTTGGAATTGAACCAAAAGAGAAACAGTTTGTCTAGAGGTGAAAATAATTCTCACCAACGGGTGAAACAATATGCTGCCTTAGCTGAGAGGAACTGGGGTAAGTCTTTGGACTTCTACAGGCCAGAAAAACATCCCATTATGCATCTGACCTTATTAATGGAGAGATCTGCTCTTCTGCTTAGCCTCTCCAGTTCTCTCCACTCTTATGTGGTAAGTTTTTGGTCTCTCTTTGTTCGGGTTTCTTATTGCTTCTACTTCTAATGGTTTGACATTTGGAAACATTTGATCGAATATCTATCTGGTAGAATTTGGGATGAAGTTTTTTGCTTTAGTAAGTCAAAGCATTTATTGCTGGGTGAGGTAAAAGGGGCGAACTTAGCATAGAGGAAAAACAAACGTATAGCCTAGGGAAACAGGACAATGTTTGATTTTTGTGTGAATGACTATATTAGGAAATAATTAGGGATACCCCAAGATTTGTATCCAGCTTGCAACTTTTTCAATATAGACTATGAGTTGATGACACAAAATACAAGATGAAAGCCAAACAAACCGCATACCCTCTGACTACTCAACAAGAGCTACAAGTGACCACCGTGACTATCCGGAGAAGCTGGGGAGCTAACTGTTTATATGCATATAACCTGGCTTGATTGAGAGGTTAGGGACAATAGTAATAGCATTTCTGCAAACTAGCAGAAAGAATGCAAAATTTCATCAAGCCTATTTGTATTCTCTCAATATGTTGTTACATTGAAAGGGCCTTCCATGTCCAAATGCTTAAGAGTTTTTAGCTGCTATTGCCAAATCCAAACTTCCAAAAACCTTAATGTTACTGATTGCCGTGATTTTTTAGCTACTATCTCAATCTTTCTATTCTTTGACGCAGCAAAGATTGAGATGTTAAAGAAATTGAGAGAAATGAGAAGGGGAAAGAAGCAGAGAAGAAAGAAAGAGACTGAGAGACAGAACAGAGGGGAGGAGAGAGAGACAACAATTTCAGTCAATAATTTTCAATTCATAATAACCTGTCCTGTCTGTTTCACTAAACAACTGCCCTCTTTATACTAATATAGCATAACCTTTTAATCTGGCATAACCCTTTAGATTCTCGATAAATTTATAAGCATTGAATAGATAAATTCTGATGCATGTGTAAACCACTAAATTTTGATGCATTTATGATTCTCAATAAATTTGGATGCATGTACCTCTCGAAACTATAATCTTTAAATTCTTCGTTGGATCTCCATCACTTCTTTTTCATTTCATCTTAATAGGGTTTTATCCAACAACTTAACTCTTTACAAACCTATTACTTTGGTGACTTGGCCTTCATCAACTGTTGGAACAAGATTAAATAAAATGCCCCAATATATAAACCAATTAACCCAAATATGAAAGAACCAACAAATTTCCTTTAAAAGACTTCTGAGAACTTCAGAATTGGACCACATTAGCCATCAAGGCCTTTCCAATCATATACTTATCTGACCAACTAGTAAATTATGCAGAAGTGCATGCATAAACTGATTGTGATCCCTAGGTAAGACACACTAATATGTAATAACTAATGGAATCCTTATAAATTTTATTTAAAATTAGTTGTCCAGTCCATAACAGACAACCTCTAGAGAATTAATTACCCTATACCATCCAAAAAATTAAAAATAAAGTAACTTCGATTGATTGTTTGAAAACTTGTAAAGATGGTTAATCCTGTCTTTATGTGGAAATAGTCTCATATCGAAATTCCTGTTCAAGCTCTCTGCCAACCACGTTATCTATTGAACAAAATGGGTTAGCTAGACCAGCCCATGATGTATATATCATATGTTTACAAATTTACGATGCCTGCAATTGGTTAGTTTCAGAAAATAACCACTTTGCATCTTATGCACCATACCGAATCAATTCTGATTAAGACATGGATCTTAGAGATGGTATTGCTCAATTGAACTGTCACAAATTAATCACTTTCAAATATTTGTAAAGGTTGAAATGACTTTCTCTAAGATAACCGGCCTATACCAGGCTTAAAATGTTGTACGAATAAATATTTTCTATTTTAGAGGTCTGATACCCATTTAGCATATATGGTCTGTCGCCATGTGACTAACAGAATCTTCAGATTTTGAGCGGAGTGCCAGGAAGTGACTTGAACATTGAGCTTGTGCTTTTGTATTTTTTAAATTTTTTAGGATTTTTTTTTTTTGTTGCTTAGTAATGAGTAGAAGACAGCATGCCTATAGCGAATAAGGTTATTTACGAATTGTAATTACATCGCCTTCATATAAATTGAACTCTTTCTGCTTCAACCATTGGTTGATCATCGAGTTTGTTTTTGGTTTCAGATGTTGGAATCAGCTCTTTGTCACCTGCTTGAAGGACGCCATGTTTCCAACAAAATGGTTCCAGAAACACTGGGAAATGATTTCTCCGAGATCTATGCTAAATTTTGGAGCCAACTGCAGGCATTATTGAAGAAATTGCTGGCAATGGCAATGGCAATTTCAGCAAGCCCAAATGGACCTCCAAATTTTCAGCAAAGTCTTCCTGGTAGGTCTGGAGATGTGGGTAAACTCAGGGAGCTCTATAAGATGTCTTTGAAATCCACAGAATTAGGTCAACTGAATGCGATGCATCGATTTTGGACATCATAGACTGGAACCTCATCATCTCACTAGCTTGTTTCTTTTTCCCAAAACTTTGCACCTATTTTTAGCATGTTGAATGGTGAAACATGCACATATTTTGAGGCGAATGTAATTGCTATTGCCTAGGATCTAATCATAACATGTAATATGGTTGGAGATATAGGTGTTTTGGTCATATATGCCTGATGTCGGATATAACATGTAGAATGAATGTGGTTCAGTAGGTTGTACAGTATCTTACCTGGGTAAACTTTAGGTAGCAATTTCAGGTTCTGCTTTACGTCGCATTTTCTGTACCTCACGTAATTTAACATGTTCCGAAAATTTTGCAATATAGTTAATAGACTTTGCAATCTCTGAGATCATACTTATAACTTTTAACTTTGGTAGCAATTTCTGGTTTTGCTTTACCTGATATATATTTTAGTACGTTGCGTTATTTTTAACATGTACTGAAGATTTACAATCTAGCCATTGGACGTAGCTCGTTTCCATAACAAGGGAGCCATTCATGACCTAGTTTTTCCGGTGTCTTATTAACTTTATTTCATCTAAAAGGGACAGATTTTATTATGTATTGGTAAAGATTATATTATGTGTTGGTAACTCTCTGGTGTACCTTATAACAGAGGAAGCTTTATGTAAGTACTTTTTGTGAAGTATACAACTGGTATACATGGAAAGCAGCGAACATTCATACCGGTCTTCCTATATGGTGTCTCCCTTTTCATTTGAGAAATAGAAATAGAAATAGAAAAATGTGGCAAAACTAATATTTTTATCCTAGAAAACTTTATAGAAATTGCAATTGTGACTTTGTCTAATGAGAAAATTATTATATGCACTTTTTATATTAAAAACATAATTTTTTCGTACCTAAGTATAAAAATACATCAACATATTCAAGAAATATTTTTTCAAATTTTTTTATTTATATATCAATAGATTAATCGTATAGAAAGTTTATTTAAAAAATCTAAAGATAGATAATTTATTAGAAAGTTTATTTAAAAAATCTAAAGATAGATCATTTATATTTAGTAATAGAGATAACTTTCTAAAAAGTGAGATTTGGAAAGTAAATGATAAATGTTGGTGTTGATATTCTAATAGTGATATTTAGGCTAGAATAACTATCCTTAACAATAGAATCTAACTATATTCTAAAATTGTGAAGCTACTCAAAAATTTCTTCTATTTGACAATCTAAAAATATCGCTCTCACTATTACAAAGTTATAATTATTTTAATTGATAATTTTACCAAAAAAAGATAATAATATATTTAACAAAACATATATCTCACCACGTATCCAATCTTGTGTTGTAAAAACTAATGATATTTAGGGAGAATTGTAGCAATAGTCCCCGTAGCTTCAACAATAATTTTTTTTGGTCCCTGTAATTTCACTTACAATATTAATAGTTCTCAGAGATTGGACAATTAACAAACTTGTTCCCAAAATTTAAGAAAAACAACATATTTATTATCTTATATAATTTTTGTTCATATTTGAAATTCTAAAATAATCAAAATAAAAAAATATTAACATTAGACATCATAAAAATGGTAAGTTACACCAAAATAAATAAAATATTTGCAACTTCATATGTGTTCATAATTTACAAATAACTTTGAGTTAGCAATAAGTATTATAATTTTAATGATCATAAAAACAAAAGATAAAATCTACTTCATTCGTTCACAAATAATTGACCACATTTCTAATTTGAGATGTCCAAAAATAATTGCACATTTCCATTTTAGGACATACAATCATTACAAAACAAAGTAAACTATCATTGTTGTCATTTTCAATTACTAGGGAGATGAAGTCTAATTAAAGATAAATAGGGCTCTCTTGATCACTTATTCATAATTCAAATTTTAAATTTGAAATTGCATAAAACTGTGTGTCAAGTCAAACCATCCAATTATTCTTGGACGGAAAGAGTATCTTGTTTTTAGTTGAAACATTCTCCAAATTATCATGCTCAAGTAATTCCCACCGTTAAGTCTAACTAAGTAACAATTACTATATGCATTATTAAGAATTTAACTTAAAAGTCGCATGCAGAGTTGCTCAAAACGACTGTAAAATAAATTCCATGTTTCAATTTCAATATGAAATTTGGAATGTCAGAAAAAGTTGACTCATCAGCATAGTGTTTTGACTTTCACAATCATAATAAGAAAAAAGATTTGAGATTATTTTTTAACTAAATTTAATATATTTAAAAATATTATTGATTTAAAAATTTGTATGTTTATTATTTGTTATGTTATTACTAGAATGTACACCGCGCGTTGCACTAGTTATATGAAGAACGTCTTATTTTTAAATTATTAGTTTTATACTTGCCTTAATTGTCTATGATATAGTGGCATTTTAAGGAGCATGGAACGAAAAAGTTTAATAAAATATTTCAATGCATGGAAGAAAAAAGAAAAATGATAGATAATAATAATTGCTTATGATGTCTTTTTTTCTAAACTTTATTCTTTTATTTTTGTTTTTCATTTTACAAAATAACTTCAATTATTGAAGGTTATTTTTTTATTTTCAAATAGATGTGTACCTATTATAACCATTTTTAAAAATATTCTATACATTAAATGCTAATATCTTAATCTTGGTTTTTGCTAGGGCTATGACTCTTGTAATATAATATCCATTTGGTTTGCAAATTCGATGGTCAAATATTGGTTATATTTTGTAAAAAATCATAACTTTAAATATCTTTTTAAATGTAAAACATTGAATTTTTAAACCAAAAATTATTTTCAGCCTTCTAATGGTAGTTATATAATAGGATTTATCCATGGTACATACATTATGTCACATTGAATCTATTTGATGATTCACTATATTTTTTTAGAATTATTTATTTAAGTTCTTAAATACGTTTAAGATACTGGGATACAATTATGAGTTAGCATTATGCATGACACATTTATTTTGACATGGTTAAGATTTACTAACATTCTTCTTATGATCCACATATGTTTCATTATATTTCTCTTGCTCATGTTTTATGTTGTTTTTGATGAATAATAGAACTAATTTATATTTTACTACTCAATTTTAACTTTGCACTTTAATTTTCTTAGAGCACTCATGTTGTGAATGATGAGTCTGAATAAGTTAATACGAAAGATTAATCAAGTAAGATTAACTATTAATTTAAGTTTAAAAATAATGATAAATAAAATAACTAATTAAGATTAATTTTGAAAATTTACAATAATCTTTTTCTTATCTTCCAAATATTTTAACTAATTAGTACCAATAATTTTTTTAAATAACAATTTTTTTTTTTCCTATTCAATTAATCTAAACTCAAAAGCAACTACTGTACATGCTGTGTTCATTTCATATTAACAAAACTTGCAAAGTAGCCTAAGAAAAAAAGTGGTCTTTTATTAGCTTGAATTGAAAATTTTTAATTACAAATTTTATATTGAAAGACATATTTCTTTGTTGTATAATAGTTAATATTTTACTTTAATTAGCTTGTTCGGTTAATTTTATAAAATTCACGTGGATTGTTTGTGCGCGTCTGCTAGTATAAATAAAAGCTTGAAATATAAATTATATTAAAATAGAGTAAAATTTCCAATAGGCAAGGCTGAGCTCTTAAAGAAGGTATTGCGCATTGTCCATCCCAACTTTAAATTTTCTAATTTTTAGGCCTAGTTTGGGAATATAATATTTTTAAAATTCACTTTTTAAAATTGTCTTTGAAAGTTGATTCTAAAAATGAGTATAATCCTAATATTTGGTAAATAAATTTAAAAATTACTTTGATAAGTAGTGTAGTGTTTGGTAAGGTGATAATTTTATGTATAGGGATGCAATAAATACAATTGATGTTATTATGATAATTAATAAAATAAAAAATAGAAACAACTTTTCAAAATACTCCTAAGGTTGCTTCTAAAATTATTCTTAAAAAATTAGAAGCAGATTATTAAAAACAGATATTTTAGAATTTACTAAATATTTTAGGGTACAATTTAAAAATAAATAAATAAAACAAAGGTAACAAAAAGTAATATCAAATTGGCCATTACTTAAATTTCATCCATGCGCCTATATGAAAGTGGGTCCCCAGACACTGTTAAAAAGAGTGATACCGTGAGATACGTTTTTGCGCCACATAAAAGAAATTTAATATAAACAATTATAAAATTATTTCTAAAGTTTTTTTATTGTTAAATCTATTTATGTGCCTATACACTATTATCTCACTTTTACATTTTTTTTTTTTATTGTTATTTTTTATTATTATTGTTGGAGGCCTGTTGGTATTGTCTTTGAGAAGAAAATATAACGGATAAGAAATGCTGACGCTGTAGGTCGGAGGAAGTACAGTACAGACCAATCTCTCTCTCTCTCTCTCTCTCTCTCTCCCTGCCTCCCTCCATGGCGACTGTCTCTCTCTGCTCCTCTCTCTCTCCCAGACCATCCCTCAGCCAAACCCTAACACTATCTTCTTCTTCACCAAAACCCCACCTCCAATTCCTCTCACATTCTCTCTCTCTCTCCTCCCACCGCCTCTTCTCCTCTTCCGCCTGTCGCCCATCTTCTAGAACATCCCCATTTATCCCAAAATTCTCTGAAACCGAAGCCCCCGTCTTCGAACCCGAACCTGAAACTGAGGTTTTGGAGTCCTCAGAGCCCGACCCTTCGATGGAAAATGCAAAGCGCGAGGAGATATTCGCTGTTGTTATGGTGAGCCCTTAATCTTGTGGCATTTTCTGAAAATTTTGTTCTTTTTATGTAGTTTAGCTGATTAGGGTTTTCTATTTAGGTGATTTTGGTTATTGTGTTGTTGGAAATTTACAAATTTGGATTAAGCATTGTGAAATATGAATTTTAATTATGGCTTTGGTTTTTGTTTAGAAATTTTTTATGCTGTTTTAGACATCATTGTGTTTTCTCCCCATTTTGTGTAAATACGGATAAATAGGGGGAAAAGATACAGTGCAAGAAGAAGAGTTTGTATGAATTCCAAATACAATAGTACTTATTTAAAGGATACTACGTTACATGACCCTGTATCCTAAATTTTAGAGACTAAAGTCAGGAGACACTCACAACAGTGTCTCTGATAGTATTCAATCCCCTAAAAGATAGGGAGTCTGCTACTATAATTCGAGGGATCTACTGTTCCTGCTATATTTTCATGTCTAGGGGGTCTAGTTGGGAATTCCCCATATCTTAGCCTCTGATTTAAGGTTTCAGGTGTGGAGATTAAAATTTAGAGCCCAAAAAACCTGGTCGTAATGTCCATATAATGACAACTATGCTTTTAACCAGTAGTAAGGAAACATTTATAACTACGAGCAATAAATTTTTAGTGGTGGTAAGTGTTAAAATTATTGTATTGTAGTTGTGCCGATAAATAGGGCTTGATATATATTTAGTGAACTGCAAGGCTTAAAGAATTCCGGAGGGCAATGATGTCTTGATTACACCAAACCTAAAACAAAAATAAGAAAAATGTCACGTGGTGGAGAGATTCAGGCGCTCTTTTATTTGTGATTATTGATCGGTTCTGTTTAGAGTTATATTTCCATGAGTCAAATGCATTTTTAGTTTTTTTTTTCCTAATGTTTGCATAATTGATAAGGTTTGCTTGCTGTCAATATTATTTTTATTTGCTGAGTTTTTCAGGTCTTGCTAGTTTCTCTTATCACATTTTAAAAATTTTCAGAGTCCACTCGTGGTTTATATTCCTATTTGATTTCTTGTGCTTATTTTTGCAAAAAAATGATTCGGGTTGTTTTATTTTGGATTTGAGTAGATTGGTGGCCGGCAATACATCGTGTTCCCTGGACGTTATATTCATACTCAAAGGTTCAAAGGGGCCAATGTTAACGATAAGGTAAACAATGCCATTATTTATTTATCTTCCCTTTCTCAAATACTAGGTTTCTCTTTTGATTTGTTCTTCTGAAGATAGATGGGTCAAATAGAATGCTGTAATCCTAGAATATTCCCGAGTGTAGTTCATTTCCTTGGTTTGGTCTCTTTATTGTTGGATGGGTCATGTCAATGGTAGATTTATTGAATTGAGCTTTGTGGCTATGGCTGCGAGATTATACTTGAGGTTTATGATAAAAAGTCTTCAACTGTTTAAGATTAGTTTTTGGAATGTTGTACCAGGATTTTTAAGGTCAAAAGTTAACTTAAAAAAGTTTTCGCCTCAAGTCCTTCAAGGAATTTTATTAGATGCACATTCTTTAGCATGTGAACAAACTTAATGTTTTGCATTTTTACCAATTAATTTTTTTGGGGTTAGATCTTTTTTTTTTTTTTTTTTTTTTTTAA
>MKEJ01087626.1:0-12754 GCA_001753735.1 Embelia ribes
AAAAAAATATTATTTAAAAATTTTGAGAACTTCCAGAACATGACGAACGTGAAAATATTGCCGAAATTGAAGAACTTGAAGAATCAATGACGAACTAACGAACTTGACGACCTGATGAATTTGACGAACTCATGAAGAATTCATGAAGAACTTGACGAACTCATGAAGAACTCATGACGAACTTGACGAACTCATGCAGAACTCATAAATAACTCGTGAAGAATAATGAAATATTACATAAATAACTTATGCAATGCAACTTAATTCCACAACATACATATAGTGAATAAAAATTGCTAAAATTAACAAACCCTAAAACCACAAATGATTATCATAACTAATTATACACAAATAATTATTATCCATTTTTAATTAACACTAAATTAACACATAAATTAACTGTGTGTGCTGATTTGTCGAGAAAAATATAGGTTTCATTATACGGTAAAACCCTAGAAACAGATGACGAGGGGCAAGAGAGATACAACATACATGTATGTGTTGTTTCGTCATTGATCAGGTAAGAGAGAGATGAGCAGCGAAAGTGATTGGTATGGGGAGAGAGATGAGCAGTGAGAGAGAGAGCGAATGTGGGGGGAAGTTAGAAACTTAAAGATTGGAAACTGAAAGTGTGGGGAAAATGAAAAAAAAAAAAGAGTAAAGGGCATTTTGGATTTTTCACAACCTAAAAAAATTAATTTTGCAAGAAATATTAAAAATCAATTATTATTGCAAATACACCCATTATTAGAGTCATTTTATCAAATTTCCCCTATTATCCATCCTTTTCAATTTTGTTCAGGGTGCCTCCATTGAATAACTCACTTCTGAGTATTTTAATAAAACCTAATTTGACAAGCTATAGTTACTTTTTGCTACAGTAGTTGAACAAACTATATTACTTTTTGCTACAATTTGTTCTAATTTTCCATCCGTTTTACAATAAATGTTGTCTTAGATATTTTTTCTTGTTTCTTTTCTATTAACGTTATTCTAATACTTCATTCATTTTATAGTATCATCTTAAAAAAACCAAGAATGTATTTATTAATTTTTTTAATTTTACCCATAATATTTTAACTTAATTTCTAATAACTCAACACAACTCAAATATTTAATAAAGAGAAATGATATCCATAGAATCTATCTCTTTCTATTGCTTATTGATGTGATAAAATAAATATCGGGATATAATTGATTTCTAAGTGTGTTGACTGAAACTAAAATTTCCTTCATACGTCATGTAGATTTATGAATAACAGTAGCATTGCTCATAAAAGATATATAGATAAAATATTTATTTTTTTGTTAAAATTAAAACTATTTAATATACTTTTTTAATTCTATCATTTATCATGGCCACCAAATTAAGGATGTCCTCTGCATACAAGAAATTTTTTCATTGCATTTTGTAGAATTTGCTCTATTTTGATAATAAATTATTACAATTTAAGGATATCTTATTATAAATATTTTTAATTTAATTTTTATTAAAATTAATTATAATAAATTATCTTTAGTTTACAGTAATTTTGTACTTAAAATACAGTAATTTTATATAAAAAATTATAATATATTACAATGAAAAAAATTCTTTTATAGCAAATCCCCAAATTAAACGGCAAATGAAAAGGAATATTGGAGGAATCTTAAATTAATGAATTTTTTTTTTCCTTTTGATAAAGTCATTTACAGGCGCCATTTGTTTCATTTGTAGGTAAGCCTCTCACCAAACTTTAGGCGGATAAGAGAGAGAGAGAGAGAGAGAGAGAGATTTGTGGGTTTGAAGAAAGGAGACATGTTCAACTCATACCCAACATTTTTATACCCTCTTTGACCCAATCCTAAAAAAGGTTCTCTTTCTCTCTCAGTTTTCTTTGTTATTATTCACTTTATATTTAAACAAATAATTTTAGTTTTTAGCACTGTACTAATGCATTTGGAGATTGTCTGGGGGTCAATGTTGCATGCGTTGCCTTATTTTCAGGTTCATATGAATGTATGCCTTTTTTCTTTTTTTCTTTTTTTTTTTCTTGGGTTTGATGCAATTTAGTGAAATATATAGAAAATGGTTATAATCGATCGCCAAGTTCTTTTTCTTCTTTTCAGCATGTGTTGTATATTAGATCCGTTGATGGTTTCAATTGTGGATAGGATGATAGAGAGTCGAAGAAGGTTTCGCCATGTGGAATGTAATAAGTAGAACTGTGTGTAACATTTAGAAATAACAAGAATATTAATGTGGCAAAGTTAAAAAATAAAAAAAATATATAGGTAGGATAGACCTCTAGTTTAGTGTTTGCAAGTGAAAATGAAAGACATTTGCGTTAATAGATGAGCAAGTTAACGGGTTGCGTTGATAGGAACAATTAGCATAGGAAAGTTCACGTTTGCGAGCAGACTGATATCTTATTTTGGTTGCATTTATCTTACCAAATGCTTGGAATTAAGGCTTCTTTCCTGTTGTTAAGTTCCATGCTTTATTTTCCCCATTATCTTATCCTTTGTGCTTACCAATGTATGTGGGATAGAATGTTGATTGTTAGTGCTATGATTGCTTTTGTAATCTTAAGGCTTGTTTGGTTGCAGTTCATTAGCTCCAGCTTTTTAGCTTATTTACTCGAAAGTTGGATAATTTGACTGCTCAACTTTTAAAATGAGCTTATTTATTGTTTTAACCTAAATAAGTTGGACGCTTTAAACTAGAAGCATCTAGCTTTTTTCTTAATCAAATATTTTTGCTTAAAAGTTGCAACCAAATGAACCCTTAATGTATGTATTGACAAAACTTAGAAGCTTAGGAGGTCGATGATTGCAAAATTGACTCACAAATGGAAAATAGCCAACTTGGTTTCGAATTTTCTTTTTTAGCCTATCTTCCATAGCAAATGTTGAGGAATTGTTCATTTCTTTAGTTTTCATCAATTAACAATTCTTAAAACAGTGTCCGGTGCTCTTTCGGTGTGTCACATTTATTACTTGTGTATCGTTCAAAAGCGGAGGAAATTTTGGGTTGAGTACTATGCGAGGTGGTGATTTTTGTTTCTGGTTTTAATTTCAGAATCGTGACACTGAACTATTTTTACACTCAAGTATCTTTGTAGCTTTCATGTAGCATCTCTCCCAATTTTGATGCTACACCGAACTCATTTTAAAATTGATTTAAAAGTTTAAGTCATAATAGAACTTAGTTAATTTACTTTACGAGTAATGGGATTCACTGAGGATTTGTAGTTCCTTGTGCATCATAGTAAAAGCAGTACGAAATTCACTCTAAGCAAGTAGACAGACCGTTAGATGTTTTCTTTAGTTCTGAGTACTTATAGTAATCCCTATGAGACACCTCATCTTATTGTTATTGCCATCTTTTTGTTCAGAAAAATGCTGGAATTTTGCAAAGACGAATACGATATAAGCTCTTGTCAATCAATGGATTTAAGTTCTGGTCGCGTGCCATTTTGGATTTCTACAGAATCACAAATTCAGCAGTCCTCTGCTACTATTTCTGGAAACTTGAGCTTGAAGATGGGAAATCCAACCCCATGTGGCCACAATGTTAAGCAAATAGGGTTTCTATTTCAAGACCAGGACTCATCCTCTACACAATCAACTGGTCAATCTTATTTTGAATTGGGGAATATAGGAGAGAGCAATTCGTCTACACCAAACATCAAGTTTCCGGGACCAGGTAACCATGTCTGGTTTTTTTGAAGTTTCGGAAAATTAATGTTGAGGTTGTTTGAATTCAATGAGATCTATTAGAACTAGTGTTTCTGCTCTTGTTCAACGTTTCTAGAATTCTAGATTTCTACGTGGTATTGTAATTGATTGGTGGTTGATCTTGGTAGATGCTTTTTGAACACCTAGCTTTTGAAAGATCTTGGAAGATGCTTTGTGAACACCTAGCTTTTGAAAGGCATCTTGCGAGCCACTTATAGATTATCAAATTGAAATGTAGAATTTGGAGTAATTGTAAATTAGTGTGATTATACTTCTCATGGCTTTTTTAAATCCTTTTGCTAGTAAAGTTGTACCTGTTATTACTAGTTTCTTTGCATGTTGCATTTTTTAGAAAAGATCAATTATTCCTATCTGGGTCCTTTCACTTTCATATGTGTAACGCTTGTTGAAGATCAAAATACGGAGTTTATTGAAGTTTTACCAAATGCTCTGTTCTTAACTACTATATAAAGTTTTTTCGGATGTGTGAATAATAGAGAGATAATAGGGAGATAAAATGTATATTTGATTTCACTTGATATATCATATACACGGCACAACACACATATATACTCATCTAATACAATAAATACACCAACAATATATACACATTTGATACAATAAATACACTAACACCTAACCTCCAACCACTAACCACTAACTATAACATTCATGTTTCAACACTCCCCCTCAATATGCAGTGTATATGTCGAATGCGCCAAGCTTGTAACATGTCTTATTTGAGAACCTCGAAGAGAAGACTTGGTGAGAAAATCTGCTAGTTCTTCTGATTTACAATAGCTTGTGGTGATTTTTCCGGATAGAACTTTTTCTCTTATGAAATGACAATCAACCTCAATGTGCTTTGTTATTTCATGAAACACGTCACACATAAGTTTCATGTCTTTTATTTCTCCAAAATTCAATTCCAGAATAAGTCTTTTTACACACTAGCTCGCAAGCTGTCAAGGCCATCGATCGATACTTAGCTTTTGCGCTGGATCTAGAAACATCTTGTTTCTTACTTTTCCAAGACACAAGATTCCCTCCAATAAGAACACAATATCCAGATGTAGAGTGTCTGTCAATAGGGCATCCAGCCCAATCTGCATCACAATATCCAATGATCTCAGTGCTACCTTTGTCTTCATATAATAATCCTCTTCTTGACGTTCCTTTAATATATCGTAGAATTTCAATTACAGCATCCCAATGACTTTTGCAAGGAGAATCCAAGAATTGGCTGACCATGCTCATAGGAAATGAAATATCAGGCTGAGTATGTGTAAGGTAATTCAATTGTCCAACAGTTCTTCCTTATTTGGCCGGATCTACAAGGGCTCCCCTTGACCGGGCAAAAGTTTAACATTTGGGTCCATTGGAGTATCAAGAGGTCTAGCATTTATCATGCCTGTTTCTTCAAGAATGTCCCGTGCGTATTTTCTATGAGAAATAGCAATTCTTGTTTTAGATTGTGCAACTTCAATGCCAATAAAATACCGAAGTGGTCCCAAGTCTTTAGTCTGAAAATGATGAAAAAGATGTTTGAGACGACAAATTCCATCCTAATCACTACCTATAATAGAGAGATAATAGGAAGATAAAATGTATATTTGATTTCACTTGATATATCATATTCACAGCACACACATATATATATACTCATCTGATACAATAAATATACTAGCACCAAACTTCCAACTACTAACTATGATATTCATGTTTCCAACCACTAACCACTAACCATAACATTCATGTTTCAACAAGATCATTTTGGATGAGACTGTTCTCAGATGATACATCATTTGGCTCCGTGAATGCAATAGTGAATATGCTGCCATGTTTTCCCCGCATTTTTTTCCCTTTTTGACCGATGGGTTTTGACTTTGTAGTGCAAATAGTTATCTAACTACCAACTGTGCTTTGATGAACTTACGAAATTTACTTGTACAAGCCTTATATTTTGTCCTTCTTGTTCAGCCTTGCGGTTATATCTTTCTTCTTAATTTAGTTTATAAGGTTATTTGCTTGTATAGAATGTAATGTGACTCACGCAAAGCACGAAGTCGGTCAACTAAAGTCAACGTCATCCTTGGAAAATCAAGAATTTGTTACTCCTTCACAAGTCAATTTTGGACAATCCTATGTAAGTGGAGTATAGTTGATTACTGTGAGCTTATTGTTTAGTAGTTGTTTATGATATCGCCATTGTAACGATTTTATATTTCAGGCTTGCGTCCCAATCTCTTATACAGATCCGTACTATAACGGTTTACTTGCTCAGACTATGGTGAGTGAGTACCATGCTATCCTCTTGCATTATCATTTCTTGAATGAGTTCCTACGATTCAAGAGTTTATGGACGTGTAGTGAAGTTGTAATTCAAAGAGAAACCGCCTTATATTTGAACTTATAGTTTGGTAAATGAGTTGGTTTTTTATTTGAAGAGCGAGCATTGGGGCGAAGCTGGTTTCTGTTGATTCTTACAAGGTCATGGAAATTATTTGATTAACGAAAAAATGAAACCACTGACTAGGTGTGGTTTTATTTCCATTTGTGATTTTAAACTCTTATCAAGTATAATTTTTATACAAGAGAATGGAGTAAAATGTTTCTAGCTTCGTAAATTTCTCCCGTTTCATCATAATTAAAACATTCAAGGTGTCTATTTTAAACTATTTATTCTATCAAATTTATATTGTTTCTTTTATGCGAGTGTGCTTTGAGAGAGAAGAAATGGCGAGACTCTATGCTATAGGCCACCTATAAGTCACATAATCCTTCATCGATGGGTAATGCTCCCGCTCTCAATCCTCGCTCCTGCCTCGCCATATAGGTTTTTGAACTATCAGTGTGACACTCATGCTCCCGCTCTCGCCATATAGGTTTTTGAACTATCAGTGTGACACTCATGCTCCCGCTCCCGCACCGCGATTTGATGACTTAAGGCCACACTTTTTCCCAAGTAGCATCTTCCTTTTAGGGAATAACTTGTCATTTCAAAATCTATATTTCTCATCTTTTATTCTCCCTTTGCATCTGCTTTGCCCTTGTTATTCTCTGCTTTTCCTGCTGCTTCTAAATGCAGGAAAAAAGTTCCTAGGTTTATGCCCAGCCAATGGTTTAATGATGTAAGGGTTGCACTTTTATGGAATAGATTCAGTTTAAAGAAATATTTTTTAGTTGTGCTATAGTTTCAATGTTCGTAGCTTAATTTTAGATGCCGTCGTAGCTTCAATTCTACAGTCGAGTTCTCGTACAAGTTGTGATTTTCTGATTAACGGAATCCATTTTTAGCCCTCTTATTTAAAGCAACAATATTGATGGCATTTTACTATGCGATTTTTGATTTAGTTGTCATTCTCAAATGAGATACTTTTACATACCTATAATATATCATCAGATTCAACATCCCCACATAGTGGGGATTGGACCGGCTCGAGTACCACTTCCTCTTGATCTTCCGCAGAACGAGCCTATTTATGTCAATGCAAAACAGTACCATGCAATTCTTAGGCGGAGGCAATATCGTGCCAAGCTCGAGGCTCAAAACAAGCTTGCAAAAGGTCGAAAGGTAATATTAATTTCCATCTGTTTAATTCAATTTTGACCCAATTCATCTATCGGCTATGTGAAACTACTTGCCTACTTGTCTCCATTCTAATGGCCTTGAATGCAACGTGTGATCGATTTCAAGTAAAACACGGAGGATGATAAGCAGGGGCCGAGGCATAGTTGTAACAGATGTTGATTGATTTTTTTCTAATTACCTGTGCAAAGGAAATTATGTATAAAGTACTCGTAATAAGAAAATCCAGCCTTCCCCTCGAGACAAGTTATCTTACATAACGAGTCAACTATTGTTCTATTGCTAATAAGCGCAAGAAAAGACCTTGAAACAGACTCATGCAAAAACCAGTGAAAAGATACATTGACACCTCATTCGCTCTCGAGGTCATTTTGCTTTTTGAACGCACCATTTTTCTCTTTATAATGAAATCTGTTTTTGAAACTTGTCAGCCTTATCTCCACGAGTCGCGGCATTTGCATGCTCTTAAGAGGGCAAGAGGATCTGGTGGGAGGTTTATCAACACAAAGAGCGTTCAAGATTCGAAGCAAATCACAACAGTCAATGATAATTTTACCGCGATTCAGGCCCATGTTGCTGCTGATATGCCAAAATCCAAGATTTACCATTCCAAAGTTTTTGAAAATGGGTTTTTGGCAACATCTGGTTCAGACATCAGTAACACTTCTAACAGCAACAATGTCTACCAGCATCAAGAAATCAGGTTCTCTCTGTGCCCTTCTTCCGTTGGCAGTTTATATGTTGAAAATCAGCGTTATCTTGCTGTCAATCAGTGAGAGACGAAACTGTCAACAAATGAATCAGTGCTCGTAATTCTTAGTTGATCGGAGAATACGTGTGCTGATTAAAGGGAAGTCATCCTTGGCTCTAGTTACTCGTTCATTATGCCAAATTTTCCTTCTTTTCATCGGTTGCTGCTTTATTTGCACGGTTGTCAATAATTATCTCGAATTATGTTAGGTTTGGGTACTTGGGCAAGTAAAGTTTTTTAATTTGCGTTTGTTCTTGAATGTTGCTAGCTTTATTTTGCAGATTTTGTAGTGTTTGCTCCGATTATTTGTTTAGTGTGAACATTTGTGTCATGCTATAGTTGGAAGCTCATATTGTCAACATGGCTTGATCTTATGCTTTTGTTGGGTTTATGCAATGGTCATAAAGTTGAAATTGGGGAGGATGTTGGATAATCTATGATCATCAAATTTGGGCAACTGATATTTAAACCTACACCTGATATCAAAAAGATTGTTCCAAGCACAAAATTTAAATTAGAAAAAACTAATCTAATCTCACCCACTGGCTTAAAAACCAGCGACCCAAATTTGCTGAGCATGGGTTGCATTGCCGGGCAACCCTCTTGGGTCCCAAAAAATTCATCTTTTTGGATTAAGAATGTTAATCAACTAGTCATTCAAAACTAGTACATATCATACATATTATGAGATGTCATAGACAGAGTAATATGCAAATCCAATGATGACTTGCATATTATGTATCGTGTGGGAAGCAATGCTACAAATTTTTTGGGTGCAACTCCAGAGGGCATCCTGGTAATGTGGAAGAAATAGCAATGGTATTATCCGTAACATTTCCTAATAGGGGATCATGTGAAATCCAAGTTCCAAATCAGCCCCCTATCCAAGAAAAAAAAGAGGATAGAGCAAAAATCGTGCTTATCGCTCTCTCTGTTTCTATTTCTTTCCCATGACATAAAAATTCGATTTTGTAGCTCTAAACCAACCTCAATGAAAATCTGACTATTAACACATGAGCATCTTCGACAGAAAAATGTTTTTTGTCAGTTGCATATCAACATCAAGTAAAGCAGGACAACAAATTTTTTTCAACTAAGCTAGTAGTCTATTAGACCAGAAACCATGGCTTCATTATCTAACAAAGACTAGGTGTAGATGCTACCCAATTTTCAAAACAAAAAACGAATCTGGAGAACTACAAAATGTTAAACCAATAATCTAGCATCTAAAGATGTTCCCAACAAAAAAAAAAAAGATTAATTTAGTTCCAAGTTGGAGATAGCACACTCCTTTATATGTAGCCATAATATGCAATTCATTATATGCTTTGCCAACACAGCACCCTCCATAGTGATGTGAATCATAAAACGCAAGCCATTCGTCAACAAGTATTAGCTCCCCTTGGACCAGTTTTAGAAAGGTCAAAATTAGCAGCAAATCACATGATTTTGATATGAAACACCAAAATTAGCCTCAAAAAGTAAGTTGTCTTATTTGTTTTTAGAAAGGGCTAAAAATGGTAATATGCTAATTTTTACTATGCCAGAAAGAGAAGTGTAACAATTATTTTTGGGCGTCCAAAAATGCAAAGTGGACTATCATTTGTGGACGGAGGGGTTACTTTTTTTTTATTTATCATTTTGGAGGGGATCAAGGAGTTCATTCTTCGCCTGAGGAAATTACAAGGCAACGAAATTCTTGTAAACATAATCAGTAGAGCTATTGTAGCAGTTTGATAGTCTTTTTAAGCACCTAAAAAATTCATCGCATGTCGTCATCAACCTGACTGAAAGTCGCCCGTATCCAGCGCCTGACATTATCATGTCATATGGAAAAGGAAAATAAAATTGATGAGAATTAACATAAGCTTTTAGGATCATTTCAGGAAGTGAATAAATTAAAAGAAACCTGGAATCATGCATTTATCTTGGCCTTTAATTTTATAAAATTTGTATGCGAAGAAAAGAAATATCACTAAAGCTGAACCTACCGATACATAGTGATGTTGTGAGACCGATTATGGATTTCTCTGCTGTACATGTCCAAATATATGGTGTTGAAGCCAGCTCTTGAGAACAGGGATGACAAATATTCTTCTGAGAAATAAAATGCATACTGAAAGAGAAGCAGAGAAATGTTCAGATTCAAGTTACTATACTACTATTTCAGAATATCACCAATATTCCAGCTATGGATTACTTACAGTACCATCTCCACGAACATAAAAATTGTCACTTATTATCATATTCCTCTTGTGCAACTCTCCCTTTAAATGTCAGAAGAAACAAAATTTAGACAGCAAAGAATCACTACTTATCTAAGAACAAAAGGTAACAGCTACAAGAAGATTACAAATGCATTACGAACTTGTGTCTGTCTCAATAAAAATGCAAAAAGATACATTTCGTATGTCTGATTATGGGAAGGAGTGATTTCCTGCCAAGTACTTCAGATTCATTCCCAAGCAATCAAGGTAAACTATCACCATTCACAAGCATGACAGAGAGATGCACTCTTTGTTTTTTCGCTTGATTTTTCAATACCCTCATAAATCACAAAAAGGCACAAAATATACAGAAAAAGATGTGGTATATAAACTATAAAGTTTCACAAATGGAACAATGATGACTAGAATTGAGAAAGAAGCACAAATCAGATTTAAAAATCTCACCAAAAAATATATAATGTCAATCCTTAACTCATTCCAACTTAAATGAATTGTAGTATGAAAAAACAGGAAAAGGAACTTGGCCTGAGACTTACTTGAGCATAATCTCCTACTGCATAATCTCGTAAAAGAATATAACCTTTTGGCTGCAGCAGAGACAAGAATAAATGTAAATTGTTGCAGAAAAATGAGAACGGATGAAGATTATAAAGATATTCCTATAACAAGAAATATGAAACCAAGGCAACCTTTAATACTTTCTTGATGTTCTGCAATATTATGGGCATCTTCTCTGGACAAACTGCAGACAATGTAAAAATCTGCTTAAACTGTTAGGTGCTCTGTATGCAGTAATTGATGTCCTTGGCAAATAGGAACTAATTAACGACCATGTGGAGAAACATGTGATGAACCATTAGAAGAAACAACTTACTGACAAAAATTGTAAGGTGGACTATGCTTCAATGCAATTGTGGATTTCAAAAACTAAGCATTTTCCGCACAAAGAAAATACTATTATTTTCTGGTAAACCTTTTAACAGTTTTAACATTAGTGAAAGTGATCGCTTATTTCCCACACTTACCAAGGTTACAACATCAACCGAATTAGGCTCTACTGTCTCGCACAACTCTTCATTCGCAACATCACAAACAAATGAATGTACTTGGTTGTGATTGTAATCCACTCGTGACTGCAATCAATAAAAATGGCAAAAGATATAATACCCTTCCAGTACTATCCTACCTGGGTAAAATTAGGAAATCAGTGCTGTATTATGTATGATAGGTAAAAACAAGCGAGACCTTAACAAGCTCGATTGCTTGAGCAGAGAAGTCACAAGCATGCACGAAAAGATTGGGATAAGAAGCCACCAGAGGAAAAATAGTATTTCCTGCTCCACAACCAACCTGTCATTAGGAATTGCCACATCAGTACACACAAATACCAGCAACACTTAATTGACCCCATCATTACTTTGATAAGTGAAATGACTAAAAGGCCTCAATAATCAATAGCAGGGAATAATCTTAGGTAGCCTGTGCGCCATCAGCGATGCACAACCGCTCCGCATCCAAGTGCCATGCCATCAACAGGTTGCGGATGATGCTATATCATTAATTGTGATGACACGGCAAGTGTATCTACCCTGCACGGCAGACAGCGCAAAAAGAATTCTACCCACAATTTTAAAAAAATTAACAATTGCCACCCAAGGACCTCAACTCCTTCCAGTCATATCCACCATTTTAAACACATAACGAGAATCATGTAATGAAACCGTACAAATTCAAATGTTTGTGCGATATATATATTTTTAAAAAAAATAAAAAATATATAAATATAAATATTTTCGGCATTATAAAAAAAATAATATATGAATTATTGGAAATTTTATAATATATAAATTATGTATACATATTCTGATATTTTTCAAAATAAAGAAAAAAATCAATTTTTTGAGAATTTAAATATTAATAAATGGATTTTTAAAATTAATAAATGAATTTTCAAAAATTTAGTAAAGTACCTTGTGGGAATTAATTATATGTATTTCGAAATTAATAAGATTGTTTTCGGAACCTCAGATAAGCGTATATATGGAAATAATTAGGATTTATTATATGTATAAATAAAAGTATACATATATTCGGTCAATGATATGAATTTCAGAGAAAGAATAAAGCTTATGATATATATATAAAAGTGTATTAGGAATTTTATATTATAAGTTTTGGTACTGAAAGAAATAGTATTACGGGCATGGATACTGGTTTGTACGTCTGATTGCGGGCCTCCTTTTGGGCCCAAAAATTGGGCTCAAATTGGTTTATTCAGATGATCTACCAAGACATCTGTTGGTTTAGCATACTTGACTTTTTACTCAAATGTTGAATCCTGACATTTATTAGTTTTTACTTGGATGTCAAATCCCGACATCTGTTGGTTTAGTGGCTCACTCAGATGGTAAATGCCGCCATCTGGGATTTTAGCATGCCTATATTTTTTTTACTTAGATGTTCGAC
>MKEJ01087633.1:0-12619 GCA_001753735.1 Embelia ribes
GCTTGTTTAGTTGCAACTTATAAGCTTAAGTTTTTTATTTTGTTTTTGCTTAAAAATTGAATAGTATTTGGCTGTTCAACTTATAAGTTGAACTTATTTCTGTTTTGTCCTAAATAAATTGGATGTTTTAAATTAGATACATCCATTTTTTTCTTAATCAAAATTAAGTTGGTTTTTTAGCTTAGAATTGTAATCAAATGGACCATTAGTTATGAAATGAAAATTATTGCCAAAATATTTTGAAAATTATGCAACATATAGTTTCTATTATGGCATTCTAATAGCTCGCCCAATAACCACCGCCACCTCATCGTTTGGAAATGAGCTGACTTCTTTGCTTCTCCTGTGTCCTCATCGATCCGTAAAATTACTATCTACTTGGTTGAGTTTAAAGTGTCAAAACTTAGCAAAATTAGGAGAGTAATTGTAAATTACTATTACTAATTTTTTTAATGTTTAGTTTTATTTTTTTCAGAGTCAGCTATTTGCTGTCGGTAACCTGGTGGTTCAATACTATTGGCTCACAAGGCTCTTGATTTTTCGTATTATTCATATTAGTATTTTTTATTTGTTTGACGCTCATCCAAATTGACATTCAAACAACTCTGTTGTCATATCTAAAATCGCATAGTTTTTATATATCGAGATTATGCACATCATTGTCCACCACCTTACCTAAGCCGGTTTTGAAAATGACCACAGCTTGTTTCCAAAATCGTTGTTTCAATAGTTTGATTGCGTAGTCGAACATGCGCCTAGAGTCCTCATTGGAGGGTTGGTATTAAAATCTCTTATAGCAAGACAGTGAAATCTCTTCCCAAAAGATCTCATCAATAACCTATATATACGCATTCTTCTTATTGATTACGTTGTAGATGTTTAGATTATTACTAAGACGACTTGGTCAAACGAGTTGGATCATCAAGCTTTTGTCGTATGAGTGTTGATTACTTGGGTTTGTTTCCCTGTAGCTGGTGTGTATTTGGTTTCTCAACTTTTGAGTAGAGTTTTTCTCGTCTTTTAACCTAAAAAAAGATAGAAGTTTGAAGTTTGATGCATGCAGTTTATAGCAATAAGAAAAATGAAAGAGTAAGTTGGTTTACTCGGAGCCAAATTAAAATGGCTTCTAATAGATTGTGTGGGTCCTAAATTGGTTAATATGAGAGTCATATTCATGTGTGAATCTTCTTATGATTCGGTTAACTCATCATTGAACTTGAAATAATGTTGCACACTTGGGTCTATTAGATACGAACTCACAAACAAATTATCAATCTGGCATGAAGGGAACTCGATTATATTTGTTTATCGTATTTATCTTTCATTCTTCGTATATTGCTTTTTAGTGGGAGTATGTTAATATGATGTTGGCCGAATCTCTCCTATCTATTACGCAAGTTAATATGGTTTGCTTGGTTGCAACTATTAAAAAAAAATTAATTTATTTTTAATTAAGAAAAAAATTATATGCATCTAGCTTAGGGCCAAAATAACAAATAAATTCAACTTAAAAGCTGAGTGACCAAATGTTATTCAGATTTTAAGTACAAAAAAAAATTAATAAATTAGACTATATAAGCAGCAACCCAATAAGTCTTAGCATGGGCCTTTTCACAAAATTGCTGTCTGGTAATTCAATAAGCTTGAGGCCGATTTTGTCTCCAAATAAGGGAGCCCAAATACCTAATTAAATGTTAGCCCAAAGTATTTAACTTTGTTGACCATCAGGATAAGGTATTAATCTCTAACGGGCCACTAAGTTATTAGCGCAATTAAAATTTGTTCACTCATGACAAGGTACTCTACACTTGTTGTTATTTATTTATTTATTATTATTATTTTTTTTTATGATAGTCAAGTATCTCATTGGAAGCCCGGGGCATTAAGCCCTCGTGGTTTCCTAAGCCTAGGGTCACAACAAGGCCAGTCGAGTATAAGTTATATTCGAACTCGACTTGATTCGAATTTGCATTACTTGAGCTCAAACTCGATCCGAGTTCAGGTCAAATTTTGAATTTAAGTTTGACTCGACTGGAAATGAGAATATTCCACCTCGACTCGAATTCACTTGGAAATTCTATATTTTTTTATATATTTATAAATAAATATATTTATTTATATATACTTTTTATTTGGGCCAAACGAATGGAGTATCTCAATATGCAAAGTCTACTCGGACTTGAACTAAGAATAAAACCTGCTCGAACTCGGCTAATTTAGTACTACAAGCAAGCAATATGAGCAATACTTGAATCGAGTTTGAGCTACTCGTTAATAACTCTAAGTGACCAGATCGAGGAGCGAGAACGAAACAGCGTCTGACTTGTAATTCAAAAAAATAGTAAAAGCTAAAATGAGAGCAATAATTGGATTATCCCTGGAAATTTTGGTTACTTGAGGCAACCCATTTCGCTGGGTATTAAACGTTTGTTAACGGGCCACTAATCTATTAACGCAATTAAATTTTGTTCACTCATGACAAGGTACTCTACATTTGTTATTATTTATTTATTTATTTATTTTTCTTTTATGATAGTCAAGTATCTCATTGGAAGCGCGGGGCATTAAGCCCTCGTGGTTTCCTAAGCCTAGGGTCACAACAAGGCCAGCCGAGTATAAGTTATATTCGAACTCGACTCGATTTGAATTTGCAATACTCGAGATCAAACTCGATCCGAGTTCAAGTCAAAATTTGAATTCGAGTTTGACTTGACTGGAAATGAGAATATTTGACCTTGACTTAAATTCGCTCAAAAATTCTATATTTTTTTTCTATTTATAAATAAATATATTTGTTTATATATATTTATATGTATATATAAATAACAATAAAATTTATTTATATATACCTTTTATTCGAGCTACTCGCAAGGTCAAACGAATTGATATCTCAATATGCAAAGTCTACTCGGACTCGAACTAAGAATAAAACCTACTCGAACTCGGTTAATTTAGTACTACAAGCAAGCAATATGAGCAATACTTGAATCGAGCTTGAACTACTCGTTAATAACTCCAAGTTACCAGATCGAGGAGCGAGAACGAAAGAACGTCTGACTTGTAATTCAAAAAAATAGTAAAAGCTAAAATGAGAGCAATAATTGGAAACGAGAACGCCACTTATCCCTGAAAAATTTAGTTACTTGAGGCAACCCATTTCGCTCGGTATTAAACGTTTGTTATCTGTATCTATCTTGTATCACCAAAGTACTCTATTGTAGGCATGTTTTCGTTCTTAAATCACTTTATGGTAGGCATGTGATTTCTAAGGGGCCTAAGCAAATACTATAAACAGAGCTACTGTGACTCATTAGAAAAGATAGATGCCATCACGTAGTTTAGAATCTCCATGCTTTCTTTATATGTACATATTAGCCACTTGATTATCTTTGCAGTGGCTATGAAATAATTTATGAAGGCGAATACTACTTGTATGACCGTAATAGCATACCATAAATATACTTAAATTTACAACGTTACATCTCTTTATTGTTAAGTCTTACAGATTGCTCTCTCGTTTTTAAGAAGGTGATCAGCGTTCATAATCTCGTCATGTCACGTTATTATGTATAAATCATTATTTAGCAATAATTAATCTCGTTCTTTATTTGTATATTTAGGTAACGTGACGTATAATCTCTTTTGTCCCGTACTACCTTTTACTAACAAACCTAAGACGAATATTTGTCAAATTAATAATCATCTGAGATATGATTATTCATGAACAATGGAGCAGTTGGAAAAGCAAATTCTTTAATCATAATAAAGGTGCAACACGTTTTTTGATAGGCCGGTGAGGGGAAAAAAAGCATTGACACTGGTTGTAGAAATATAAGGTGACTCACTATTTTTTTAAAACAAAAATAGAATTTGCAATAAAAAATTTTGAAAATAATTTGTAATTTTATTTATAAAATTATATTTTTGTGACTAAAATATATATCTCATCCTTACACTCTTATAAATAGTTTGTTCAGTCGGTGAGCAGGTAATTAACAAATTTTCAGATGATTCTTGTGTTCTTTTAGGTAATAGTTTCTTTTTCAGCAGCAGGTATCAAAGGTTTCCAAATGGGGATTTAAAAAAACAAAACTACTAAATATGTAGATTTTAGTAAAAAGTTTTTCCTAAGGTTTTAGCCCACCTCTAAATATTTTTTATAATTATTTTGATGATATTCTACCCTTATTGTAAATTTTTGGCTCCATCCCTAAGGTGTATTGTTTTTTTTTCCTTTTTCTTTTTCTTTTTTTTTGTTTTGTAGCATGTTTTTAGTCCCTATGCTGTAAAGGATATGGGTTTAGGTTTAAACTTTCAAGGCCTTGTGTTTTTCCTTCTTAGCACAATAAAAACAATATTACTCCGTAAAAGAAAAAAAAAAAAGAAAAAAAAACTATTACAAAATTTTAATCATGTCCAACCTCCATGCTTTTTAATCATTACAAATGTAAAATAATTAAAATTTTTGCCCTCATAATTAATAGGGACTCAAATTAGACAAAACTTTACAGGAACAAATTTAATAATATGTCTTATTTAAATTCTGAAAAACATACGTCTTTAATCTATTGTAAATCTATGTGACAAGGAAGTAATAGTCCTGGGCACTAAATCTCCAAATTTAACCATTACTGTATATGTTTTGGGGAAGAGTACAAAATTAATTTATAGTATATTGTTGGTGAGTTTTCAGTACACTCAAACAATCATATTCCAAATTTATGTAACAACTCTTTATGACAAAATACATACCTTTACACCTATACCCAACCATTCCATTTAATAAGATTTTCTCTTTCAAGTACTTTTTGAGTCTTTTATACAAGTACAAATTTTCTTTTAATATTCTTATTATTGTTAAATTATTTGCCAATGTTCCTTATTGCCAGGAGTTTGTACTAAAATTAGTACTCCCTCCTCCGTCCCATTTTAATAAATTTATATTTTTTTAATCTGTTCCAATAAATAATTCAATTTCTATTTTAAAAAAATAGTTAAAAAATCAATTTAGTAGAATACTTTTATCTATTATAATCATTTTATTATTTCATCTATTATAAGTTATGCAAAATAGTAATATTTATTAGGGGTATTTTAGGAAAAAGAATAAAAATATTTTGGGTTTCAACAATACTAATTGATATTTCTTAGTATCTGTGAGAAAAAAAAAAAGTGAGATTCTTAAAATAAGACAAAAAAGGTATATCATTATTGTGATCAAGTCTAGGATATCAATTTATTGAATGTAGATGACTATTATCAATTGCAATTTCATAATTTTCATTTTACTTTGGAGGATAAATATGTTTCCACACCCAAATAATGCAAAACCTTGTCACAAATTTTTTCTTTTTCTATTTTACGAATTTACTTTGCAAATACATTTTGGACATTTTATAATCGACAATTACTTATCTGCACAATCTCAATCATCCATCCGTGCACGAGATCTCTATTTTTATTTTTCTTATAATTTATTTATTTTTATTTAAAATTTGTAGTTTCTGTCGGCTTGCATCATCCAATTAGTTAACAGAGCCTAGTACCTCACACTCACTATAATTTCTAATACGAATCAAAATTTAGTCTAATAAATTAAAAGGTATGACCCTAACTCGGTCCATGTAAGAGACGTCCATTTTCATTACTAATCAACTAGTTGGAGTTAATTTTTGTAGAAAACTTGGAACTGTTTGGTAAATGCGTCAATCAAATATCAATGTCAACTATCAATTTCACAGTCTGATACATGAATTGATCTCTGGGAAGTTCGCCCAGTGGAAGTACTCTGATGCCATAACTTTTTTTTTATTACAAAGTATTATTGGGATTTAAGAATAAATTATTATAAATTATACATAAATTACTATTAATATTTTTTATTTAAAATTAATTATAGTAAAATTTTCTTAGCTTATCGTAATTATTTTTAAAATATAGCTTTTGTATAACTTTTGTTTTTAATACAATTTAATGTTAAATGATTGTTCTATTGAGTGGTCCATTGGTTGAAACAGTCATTAAAAAGTAATGATGATACAAAGGCCTAGATTAGTTTTAACTTAAATTTACAGAAGTATTATTTTATTTTATTTTTGTTAGAGATGAAAAAATATGTTTTTAAGTAATAATTATAAGTATTGTACGTGTGTTTTGTCAAAAATAAAAAGGTATATTTTTTTGTATTAAGAATTATGCAAAATAGTTAGTAATATGATAAAATATGGGATAAATATATTTTTTTGGAAAAAGTAATAATTTTTATTTCTGCAAAAGTATACTTTTGGTACTTTTAAATAAAAAATATTTTATTTTTACTTATATAAACAAACAACATATTTTATTTTTTACTTAAAATGATAAAAGTAGTTCTCCAAACAAACCCAAACAACAAAACTGAAAACCAAAAATTGGCAAGAAAAGCTCTAAAGTGGAAACTTTTTCCTCATAGAATCCTATATTAATTTGTGAAATTGTATTGTACCACATACATCGCTCATTAGTCTGATTATTTCAATGTTTTCTATATGCGTATAGCAAAGGCTAACTTGTTTTAGTTTTTTACGATCACGTATGCATGCATAAAAGGTTAGTTGTTTTGAAAAGTGACTATAATAACACCATTATAAAATTAGTCACACGAACACAAGAAATTAGTTGCAAACGTAAAAAGGAATGACTGGCATAGTGTGAGCCTACATATTCTTACTCTAATTTTAAAATTAACAGTTGAAATTAAATAAATAAATCTCACAAAAAAATTTATTTTAATATTTAATTTTAAAATTAACGGTCTGGATGTAATGACGTGGCAGACTCATGATCCTTTGCAAGCTATTAAGATCTTCAATGTTTTTTAGCATTGAGAAGTGAAATCTTTATTGGAGCAAATGGAATGTTAAGTGCCATAGCCAATAATGAAATTAATTACTTATGACAATGCAATTAAGATATCCCAAGGACCGTTTCCCTCTGTATTTCTATTTTCTTAAAACTTAAGCCTCAAATGATTGATAAATTTTAAAACAAACTTTTTTTAATAATTTGCTTTACTTTTCTAAGGGTACCTTAGAAACAACATTCGAGCTGTTTTCATCATTAATTATCAAAATAAACTCAATTATGTATAATACATTATGCATAGATACATATTTTTATCTTTTTACAATAAAAAACATTATGCTACTTATTATAACAAAATTGAGAATTTATTTCTAGAACCTCGAGTTTTGTCCGCTTTTAAAATCAAATTTCAAAACTAGGTTTGAGAAACTGATTTTAAAAGCGTGCAATGTTCCATTCCAATCGAAACCTAAATAAAGAGATAATACACAAAGGGAAAACAAACTCCTAAATAGTCATATACACAAAAAAAACTTATCATTGATCTTGTGGCCAATCCAAGCTAGAATCCAAAAGTGGTGTCATCTCACTTGGGAACAAAAGGGTCTCATTAGAGTTTGAAGATAAATAGCTTGTTTTAGTATCAAATACTTCAGTGTTCAGAAAATCTGATAAAAACTTGTCATCTAGATCAAAGTCCATCAAGAAATCCGACGGTTGAGGATCCTTCCAAACCAATGGTGATCCGTCGTCATCGGGAGGCCCTGGGCCCACCGCCACATCACCGTGAAGTTTCTCTTGGTTGAGAGAAGTTGATCCCATGTGGACAAATTGGCCATACAATGTCCGGGTGCACCGTGAGGCCTTAGTGCGGATTGCACGCGATTCTTTTCCTGGCGAGAGAGGATGAGATCCGGACCTTGAGATTGTTGCTCTTAGGCTTTGTTTGGATGGACTTTTTGATAGCTTGGGGTTGGAGGTAGAGGTTGGATTGCCTTTGAGTTTCTTGGTAATGTTTGTGTTCCAGTAGTTCTTGATTTCATTGTCTGTTCGTCCTGGAAGCCTTCCGGCTATCAAAGACCATCTGCGTTAAGTATTACAATCTAGTCATCTGTATCTATTCATTGTTGAAGATTTGATAGGAATTATTAACATGAAAAAGAGATTTTGACACGGACAAGTTGCACTAATGATAGTTTCAGGTCATAATCAAGTGACACGGACGATATTCACCATTTTCCATTTAAGAATTAGTTTTGTCGAGTAGAAGCTTTTCATTATTGGCAATCATCATAATGGTTAGCTTTACTCAACAAATGACTTAACAAGGGAAATAATGATGATATCGATTAGGTTTATCATCAAATTATCGTGACAGGCAACCATGATGTTTCCCTACTATACATATGATTATGATATGGAACTCTTTTTACATAGTGAAGAACACAATGCACACACATTTTTTAGATATATGTTTTTTTCTCATTTGTTGTTGCCAAAAACAAATAACTTGAAACAGTTTCAGAAGAAAAAAAAAAGGACAAAACTGGAGAATGAATAAATTAGGAAATAGTGAGTGACCTGTTGCCAAGTAGATTGTGGAGCCTAATGATGAGATCTTCTTCATCAGTTGTAATATTTCCTCTCTTAATATCTGGCCTCAAATAATTCAACCACCGCAGCCTGCAACTCTTCCCACATCTGTTTAGTCCTGCACAACAACATACTCTCACATAATAACAAAAGAGAGTGTATGCATACTCTTTCTTATACTAGCACCATACTTGAATAGCTTTATTCAGCTTCCTTTGCTTCTGCCTTTTAAGCTCGAGATTTTCTCTGTATATATATATATATATATATTTCATTTTTTTTTTTCGCTTAAAAACTGTTAGTCATTTGACTGATCAGCTTTAAGCTAAATATATATTAACGATGCTTTGAACTAAAAACACTGAAAATTTTTAGCTGGATACATCTAGCTTCGATTTTGATTCAAAAAGCAAACAAACGCTTGGTATTATATATGCGGTCCTGTTTAATTTTTTTTTTTTTTATAATTTATATACACATATACATAGGCATATATGTATGTAAAAATACCTGCTCTTTTGGGGAGGTTTCTCCATTTGCCTTCACCATGGAGATTAATGTAATCAGTGAGAGTTTTGTCTTCAAATGCAGTCCATGCCCCTTTGTTCATTCCTTCCTTTGAGCAACATGGCCTCCTTCCCATCTCTCTCTCTCTCCCCCTCTCTCTGACAGATCTCTTTTTGGATCTCCCAACACCTCTGGAGCGTTTTTACTCATCAGAGAGTGTGCCTACATTGTGCTATATATATTGCTTGGAGAAATGATGGTAACCCTATACAGCTGATACGTGTGCCAAGAGGAGAAGAAAATGTGATCGTATCAATGATTACGCCTAATGCTTCCATTTGCTATAATAAATAAATAATATAATGCATCCTGCTATTGGCGAAACGGAGGAGGAGGATAGGAAGGCCACGGTCACCTAACCTCCAAAATTTCCTCATATTTCGTGTGTAAATTTGGAAATATTTTGTTTTTGTTCCCTTCAATTATATTCTCGATATTTATCCGCCTAGACACATGTCACATTAAATTAGGATTAAAAAAAAAATTAAACTTACAATAATATAAATTACTAAAATCTTATACACAACCCCATAATTTTCATATACCTAAAATTAAACTAAATAAGCATAAATTTTTCATAAAAATATTATCTTAGTATAAATCCTTCCAATAGATATTTTATAAATTTATAAATTATTGGGGAAAAAAACAAAGAAGAAATATAAAAAGATATCATATAAAAAAATAAATTATCAAAACTAATTTTGTAAAATAATTAAAATTAATATAATATAAAAAATAACAAAATAGACAGCGCGGGTTGCAATTTAGTTTTACGAAAATTATTTGAATTAAAATGATTATACATCCATAATTTGCTATTGGAATTCAATAATCTGTTGCCCTTATCACACACCTTATAATAACAACAAATCAATCCTAAGTTGATTAGCTGGGATACAAAACAATCAATCATACATCTTCATAAGTTCAAATTTCTAAGTCTAAGCGCCACATAAAATTATTAAATTGGAGACAATTAACTGAAAGTTCATGTGGGTAGTGGCCACCATTGCCCTACTTTTGTGTGCTCGTTATGTACCGTTGCTTGCTAAGATATATTATTATCAGGAATTTTGTAACCGTTGCACAAAATTTCTCAGTCATTAAATAAATAATCAACGGATGAGATTAGACAAATTTTATCATTTAAATTTTGGACATAAATCATTCTTCTGATTCTAGTCTATAGCTATTACCAACGGGTGAAAAATTATTGTATATTAGTTGCGCATCACCTCAAAACCTGAATTATTATCAATATTTATTGGGTTTGTTCCTGATAGTTGATGCTTTTTGTCTATTTATTTATTTTTTTCTGAGCTGTATTTTCGATAAATTGAAAAGGGACACATAATTTAGTACTTCACCAAAACTATGGGGCGTGACTATCAGAAGAGACGTCTCAAATTTGTTGACAACGGCATGAACAACTTATTTTATGATTTTTTTTCTTAAAAGTGAAACTAAAAAAGGCTCATTTATAAAATGTAGATCTACAAAAATGCATTTACTGTTTCACTTTTGATTACAATTGGAAGCACAATTGTTTCTTAGGGAAAAATGATTTTTTTTAAAAAATTTTATATTTATCAGAGTAAAAAGAATATAATAAAGTACAAAACAGTACTTAATGCAAGCAGTTATTAAATGGGAATATAAAAAATATAAAAGACATAACCACAGCCAACTGGCCTCATAGTTCCTGCATGTTTTTCATCTTTTACCAAATGAACTATAATATGATAAAATAAAATAAAAAGTATAGGGCAATAAAAAGATTAAAGCCAAATTTCACTTAATGTGTCCGCTTGGAACTTAATTACCGATGTTATCGCAGCCTGGCCCTGTTAATTTTTCATGATTATTGTCATAATTTTAGGTAATGTATGTATATTATTAACACAACTATACTATATTCTTCAACATGTTAAAGCTAAAATTAGTGCTCAATATGGCAAAAGTAAGTAATTGATTAAAAAAAAAAAAGAACTCTAAAATTTTTCTTCCATAACTTGTACGTTAAACATCACGTAAATGAGTACTAAATGAAACTTTTACGAATAAAATAACTAATAGTGATTTTTTTCTTTTAGTTTTCTATCCACCTTCATCAGTCCATTAATAACAAAACAGGCTTTTTTGTCATACAAACTTAAAAGAGAGAATTGTTGATCTTATGCTTAGGGTGTAAAAAAAATAAGAATGGAACAATCAGATTGTGCAGAAAAAAAAAATTAGAGGAAAAAGGAATAGAATAGATTAGAAAAGAAAAGAAAGATTTTTTTTTTTCCTTCACATTTTTTATAACTCCCTTAGTCCATAAATAATTGAATTAATTTGACGAGTACACAATTTTATCAGTTTTTAAATTCAAATTTGAATTAAATGTAAATGATTAAATATGTCTCTATAAATATATATTTGACTTTACTCTTGTTTGTAATAATTAGGAAAAGCAATGGTGTAATTTTTTATTTTTTTTTTTGCAATAATTGAATATTTCTAAAAAAATATATCCAATTAATTTTAGACAGTTCTAAATATAAATCAATAATTTGTTTCGACAAAAAGTGAAGCTAATTGCGACTTTTTTGGGGAGAAAATCAACAAGGCCAGTCGTGTCATGTCCTTGTCTCTAAAGTACTCAACAATAAGACTATTCTTCTGCCAAACTATATATATCACAAAAATCTCTAATTGGGAAACAACTCATTTTCTACAATTATAAATTTCCCCAGGACCCCCTTCACCTTTTTATTTCGTGCCGATACTAAATCCCAGGCCCCTCCATCTTATAATGTAACAGCCATACACCTATTTACAGCTTGCCAACTAAGAATTTTCATATATTATTAGTGGGGCCTTGGAGGTTGTTGTGCAGGGACGAGAAGTAATCTCTGCTGAGCAACCTTCAATCGTTGGATATATACTTAACGGCTGTAATTTAATATTAAAAATTAATTATTAATTTTTTATTTTTTAGGTATTAAATCATAGTCATTGTATGTGATTCAACGGTGGAAACTCGCGCAACAGGAATTGTTTCTCACCCTGCACAGCAACCTTCACTCCCCCTATTAATAGTGACGGGACATAAAACAATTAAATACGCAAAATGGGGTTGGCAACTATGCCTAATGATTCTATTGTTGAACATAAAGAGTAGGTCAAAAGAAAAAATGACGTTACATTTCGACAAACACCCCACACCCAAGTTTCATAACCTTTGATTTGCTATCACGATCATGATTTTCTAATATCCAGGGAAAAGGTCTTTTCCCTTTGAACTGCTAATGGGCAAGGAGGGATTCAAACCGAGAACATTGTGGTTTGCCTTGCCATCACATGCTCTAATCCTCTCTTTGAGGTTCTATCCCGTCTCCACAAGTCACCATTGTTTATAAGTTTGGGTCTATAATTGCAGATAATTAGTCTGTACGTATATAAAGTAAATAAAGTTAAAATGTGACTAAACATATCATTTATATATATAAAAGTTATTCCTTTCAACTATTTTTAGTCTAATCGCAATATTTGTCAATATAATTACTTGACATGTGTCCCATGAAATTAAGATTTAAAACAATAAAATTTATCATATTATAAATTATTA
>MKEJ01087634.1:583-18047 GCA_001753735.1 Embelia ribes
GAAGTCAAAATGGTAGAAATCTACTATGAATGGTCTTAGCCGAAGAAAAGGTGAGATTTTTACTAGGGGAACTAACATCCGACCCGTTGTGAGCGGGTTTGGGTAATAGTGCACCTAATAGAGATCATTGGCCCAGTTATATATTAATTGGCCCAAGCCTATGACCCATTGTTGTGGTTTTTTGCAATTCTGGATTAAATGGAGCTCAAAATTGAGTAAATAGTGCATCATTAAAAAAAAATTACCAATATAGTGCAACTTATTATATTCGCCGTTACTAAGAGCCACCTCACCTAACCCGTAATTGAAAAAAAAAAACCCATTGTTGCATAAATTCTCCTTATTTTCGTAACTGTTTTAATTTTCTTGGTTAAAGAATTGAAGGTTGGTTTGGTTGCACTATTAAGATGAGTTTTTTTTAAATCGAAAATAAAAAATAAAAATGCAAGCCTTAATACGGAGGCATCCACATTTTTACCCTTAAAAAATAATTTAAATTTGTTACTTTTTAAATTTTTTACTTAAAAGCTGCAATGAAAGAAGCTCTTAATACATCTCCACGGCTAGTATAGAATTTTTATACTAGAGACATCTGGATGAATTACTTATTTGCAAATTTTGTAATTCCCACATTGATATCAGAATCTGGTTGAAAGCTCAACCTATACTACTTTTCTTTTTAATTCGATTGCACTGGGCTCACCAGCTTTTAGATTGAATTTTTCTTTTATTATTAAGGAATAAATAAGCTTATTTTTCTTGCTTAAAACTACAACCAAATAAGCTCTTATTGTGCATATAAATCTGCTGATGTAAAAAAATAATAGTAATAATAATTGTACATGGACGAAAAAAGAAAAGTGTAGCTGATCCTATCCTTGGCTCCAATAATAGAAAACCCAAAAGTTAATAAAAGTGACCGATTTGGTCTCCTATTTCCATGTAAAAGTGATAGTAAATGGTAGTAGTAACATGTCAAAAAATAACCAATTTCCACAAATTTTCTTAATCTTATACGACAAATGTACATTACAAATTTTAGCATATGGCACGGAGCAGGTGTAAGATATGCACAAATTGCAGTCAAAATATTGCAAATCGATCACAAAAGCAACTATCCACCGCAAACTCTATTTGGATACATTCATTTTCGAGGAGATTTCAGTTTCACAAGTTACAGATCATATTTGCTACACATACAACACATTAATCCTCAGGCTACATGACTACGGAGCTAACTACATTACGATATTAGCTAATACCGGACCATATTCTGGTATCTGGTCCTAAGCGCAGACAACCTTTTCTGCAGAGGGAATAACTCATTTTTCATCCCCAATTTGTCTACGAAGAATACGATCTTTTTAAGGGTTTGCATTACCTCTTCACTCTCGTTGCCAAACGCTTTTTCTTGTATCGACAAAACCCTATGCAAAAGCTCGAGCAACTCCTTTTCATTCTTTCCCAATTTGGATTGAATAGATACAAGGCAGTCGAGAGCTTCTCCTGTTATATCACCACACAAATAAGGACGATGAATTAGGTAGCAACAAAAAATTATATCACACATTTGTACACGATAAATAAATACATACAGACAAATATCATATATAAATGCATCTGCGACAGGCACACAGCCCGTCTGTGTGCCTGTCCTCAGACACAGTCCATAAAACATAAGGTCAATGCAGGTCGAGCTTTTCAACGGGCGCACCAAGCAAAAAATCAGAATCTACTTAGGTGGTACAATTTTTATCAGGATGTACAGATAAATTGATTTCATCGATGAGAAATAGAGTAACAATGTTCTCAATGCCAAAAACTCGAGTGCACGTGGTCCAAATAACCACCAAAGTAGAGAAGCCCGCGTCTCTTTCCACAATCACATTCATCACAAACAACAACAAAATGGGAAGTGTAACAATAACGAGAAAGTATTAGGAATAATAAAGCAAATGGTATTACCAACTGGAAGAGATTTTTTTCCAAATGCATTCTCCCGTAGTCGTAATGCCTCTAAGGCTAATTGCTCAGCTTCCTCATGCTGGTTTAAAAAGTGAAGAGTAACTGCAAGATTTAACATTGGGAAACTTATCGAAGGATCATCGGGTGCCATAGTCTTCTCCATTATCTTCAAACTCGTGCGTAATAATCGCTCAGCCTCTACGAAGTTCTTAGAATGCGAATAGGATGTTGCAAGATTTACGAGGTGGGGGACTAAACTAGGGTGATCTTTTCCTTTATACTTCTGAGTGATCAACAAGCATTCTTCTAGTAACTCGCGTCCTTCTTTTCCTCTGCAAAAAAATAAAAGTTTGAAAATAACTTTAAGAATCAGCAAATAAAGGTAGAAATCCGAAGCTAGATGGTGTAGAAAATCTTTAGTGTTTAAATTTAATTTCTATCATTTGTGTTGTACTTCTATTTGTGGCTTTTGGTTTAATTAGGGATGAACATGTTTTGATTCTTTTCTACAACTCAGCATTTCTGAAGCATTTTGAGCTAAACTATCAAACAACACCTCGAAATCTATACAAATTTACCTGCCTACAGAATGAAGTAATTCGGCTAAATCTATCCTCATCTTCTCCATTATTTCGTCATCCAAATTCATACTCTGTGAATCCTTGAGAATCTGAAGGGCTCTCCTGTACAGATCAATGGTTTCATCAACATTCCCTGTAAGAAAATGCCACAAAATGCAATATGCAACCGCTTAACCCAGAATTCAAATCACAAATGAATTTTACGGTAAACAACTGAGAATATATCTCGTTGACTCTAAACAAGCACATAGCTTTTGGAGTGATAGGCAAAAGAAATGAGAGATCATGCTGTCTGTAATAATAAATCAGAAATTACCTTTTGCACATTTCACATGGGCCAAAGTACACATAGCCATACCAACTCTTTCGTCATTGTCCCCATATAGTTTTTTGTATAAGTTGATAATCCTATGTAAATATGGAAATAGAACACAATGAAATAATTTAGAACTTACGGAAAAATTAGTACCAAAGACATAATAGTCATACAACCCCATAAGCAAATTGGTAGATTAAAATCCAAGCTACCTCATAAAGGCGTTTTCAGCATCTGCAGCTCTTTTTTCCTTCATTAAGAGATTTCCAAGGCCAAGTAAAGGTACTACTAGATCTTCGCTTTCTGCACCTTTGCACTTTTCCAATATAGAAATCACACGTTGATAGGCGTCTACAGCTTTAGTGGCCCTCCCAATAGAGCCAAGAACCTTTGCCATCCCTAGTAAGGGAGTGACAATAAATATGTTGTTCGATCCTACAATGAGAAGCCTATTGTTCAATCAGTGCATATATATCAGCATCCTCCTGAACAAAAGAAAAATTCAAAAAAATACGACACAACTGAAGAATGTGTTGGAACACTGAGTAGAAGCTTTGAAGTCCTGATTATGGTTTTAGGAGACAACCAAAATGGGCCAAACAGTTTTCCCTTTTCATTCACAAAGCCAAAAACACAAGAAGAATTGCCTTCGAATAATATCCAAACTTTTATCTTAAGAGTAAGAATAACTAACAAAGGCAAGTCTGCCACAAGTAACGCTAAAATATTGCAAATATACTGGCATACCGAGAATCAAATTATTACCAACATAAGCTATAATTCTATCAAGAAAATATCCAGTTTAAACCTCACATCAGAAACTAGGAATAGACCCCACCATATTTGAAATAACAAAAGTTGAACTTACCATATTCTTTTTCTAGAATTTCAAGAGATCTCTTGTACGCAAGCATAGATTTCTCGGACTTCCTCACAGCCGAATACATACTTCCCATATGAGTTAGAATTGAATCAAGAAGAGGTTCATCATCTCTTGGACCCTGAACAACATCATCTAACTGCCTCCACATGAAAATGCACCCAAACAGAGAAATAAGGGAGAATGGGGAAGAATATAAAATGAATGAACCAATAATGAATGTTAAGGCATAGAATTTGCAAAGACATGTCTGTTTATATGGCATTTACCAAGAGCCAGCTGTAAATTCCAAGCCAAAGAAAATGAAAACCATGGTTTTACCAGGGTAAATACGTATATAACACAATCAATATACACATGCTTAATTACACACACATTTGCAGCAAATTAGGAAAATAACAAAGCATTACCAGTGGATTAACCTTGGTATTTGACCCAAAAAAAGTGCATTAGGTCAGAGTATATGCTAGCTCTGTGTTGTTAAAAAAGTTGTTGAAGAAAAGAAATTACCTTATCCAATAGAAACTTAACCATCTTAAAATCCCCAAGAGCCATGTATCCCAGGGCTATGATGTCTAACATTGCAGCCTGTTCTATGCCTTTAGCGCCTTTGTCTACCTGCTCTTTTACATATGCATAATTTGCTTCAAGGAGATTTTTAGCATCATCTACATTCCCAATCCTGATCATACTCTTCACTTCATCAAATAACTCCTCCAGCTGTTGCTCGAATCCTGTAATATCCTCTGGGTGACTCCTTGAACGGTTAAACAACTCCACCGACCTGCTACCCCTATTAACGAGTTTTATAATTGTGCTAAAAGTGAAAACACAAATTGATTCTTCTGAGATATTTTCCAACCCAAAAATACTCATGAAATTCCACCATAATTTTCAAGAAAAACAAGAAATAAAGGAAGAAAATAAACGAAGCAAGCACTAAGAAATGACAGGGTCATGAGTTTCAAAGAAAGAACATTGAAATTATTAAGCAATTGCAGCTATAAATTTCCTCCTATTAATTAACATTATTGACTTACAAATAGAATCGGCAGGGGCATATGCAGAAGCAAAATATTTAACCCATAGATCACAATAATAAACAACACCCGTTGTTCACTAAAAGAAATAAGTGGTAGAAACATATGTAAGAGCAAAGATACAATCCCATAGATCACTAATTGAAAACCAACTCCAACAATTTAAGGCTTCCCATGCAAATTCTCCAATAAATTCTGGAATGCAGGTGAAATGTAAATACATTAACATGATCTTTTTTATTTAAGTAGATTACCATGATCATTATGTTCTTTGATAACTAGATGACAAATATAAACCTCTCAGGGAATGATAATGAACCTAATAAGAGTTTCTTTCACTCAGGTAGTATTGTAAGTTATGCATCTACCTTTCGTACCTGGTGCGCACAATAAAACCTCATCAAGCAAAGCCTAGCTTGAACCTGAGACACATGCAAAAATTTTCAAATACATTCTTACCTTTGGACATTGTCTGGACCTTGAATAGTAGAGGAAGCTCTATTCCCATTATGATTTCCGTTCAAATCTAAAGAGCTGGTTCTGGCAGAACAGGAACAGGTTGTGCCTTTGAGATTTAAACGACTCCCTTTTCTAAATAGTTGCCCCAAATGCACATGTAGACACAGTTGGCATGCTCTGCGAAAAAAGTATGAATCAAAATGAACTAATTATCAAAAGCAATTTTAAGAACTGATATTCATGACAAGCATAAATTATCAAAATTAGGATATAAAGAAATTTGGATAACAGTACAAGACAGAAACATGCAATATAAATAAGTAAATAATTTCTATAATAAATTGGCCACAATGCCAAAAAATTACGCTAGCATTTAAAAATACAACATAATTGATACTCTGTATTCCCCTTTTTAAAAATATTCTGCAAGGTAGTCTCATATACGATTACCCTCAAAATCATCTTAAATTTCCCTCTGAGAAATGACAGTTGCACAGTTCATCAAAGTTCCATTTCTTACTTGAGGACTCACTCATTCGGATTTGGATTTCTTGTTTTACGAAATAACTCTTATCGTTTTATTCTTCTGAGTTAAGCTCTGTGTTCCATCAATCAGGTTTCAAACTTTAGTAAGTTCTCAAAAACCGCAGAGCCTTAACACTGTGAAAATAAGTAGCTTTGATAAAAGAAAAGGCAAATTAGAGCATTTCGACCAGTCTTGCAACACTATAATAATCTCAAATAATTTCTACAGCATATCCTCAAAGTCATAATATTCATAATTACTCTATTAATATATTATTTTCTTGCACCAAGAGTTTTAAAACTCTAGTACACCATATCCCTATATAGTCTCATGAAACGTACACAATATTATAGGAGATATAATCATTTCAATATTTTAAACCTCAGAACACAAATTATTGCATATTTTGACCCGGCACCAGGAGGTTTTAAAATATAACAATTTATTTATTTAATATTTAAATGTAACAAAAATGTCAAATTTACATTTTTGAATTAAAATAAGGATAAATTTGACCCTTTTTTTTAATTAAAATATCAATTCATTATATTTTAAAACTTCCAACAAAATACCTCCGATCAAAATGTACAATAAGAGGGAGTATTTTTATAAATTAAAAGAGAAATACAGATGGGAATGCTCTTATCTACTCATGAAACTTAAAATCCATACATATAAGAGCTTACAGCTACTACTCATAACAACAAGGTTTATAACTTATTTGCCTTGTAAACTCAATAACTAATAACCTAAAGCTGTCAAATTTTCAAAAATTCTAGAATATATATATATATATATATATATATATATTGAGAGAGAGAGAGAGAGAGAGAGAGCTACCTGGGGTCGATGGAGGAGAGAGAAGGAGAAGAGAGAAACACAGCGGCCATGAAAGAAGTGAGAGAGCAAAATCTACCAGAGCTCTGTTTGGTTTGAGAGCGAAGATATTCGATAGTGGGCTGGGCTTCAAAGTTGATTCATCGTAAGCCCATATCAACTGGGCTCAATTTTAAATTTGTTAAGGATTTTTTTGGGGTACCATTTGGTACTATAATTGTCACTCTCAAGACTTTAGTTTCTAACAAAAATTTTTAATTTTACTCCAAATTTGATATATATACAACAAACAAACTGAAACAAGAGCCTCCAAGTCTCTAATTCGTATTGCGCCAATTGTCGCTCCTAATTGCTCGACATTTGTACAAGGGTGTTGCTCGGTGGTGGGCTTTGATATATACTCTTATTGAGTACATATTTAATTTCCTTTCTTTAAATTTTAGACATAAACTGTGAATTAAAATAGGGATACTGCACACTTTAAAAATGACAATAATATTTCTATCTAACGGTAACATTATAGCAATTTCCTGAATTGAGCTCAAATACTAACATTTACTATTATTGTCTAGTTTCATCAAAGAGAAATTTACCCGCGACTATAAAACATGGGTTGTACTATTGATTCGGCCCAGCAACCCATAGTTTTTATTTCGTAATTTCTACCAAAATCTCTTCCCGTATTTTTCGGTCTTAAAAGAAAAAAAGTTATTTTAAGTTCAAATTTTGTTCCACACCATGAGAGGAACCTGTTATTCATACCTTCAAGTTCTTAACTTTTCTCCATGCGAAGGGGAAAGTAACAGTGCAACTTTGAACTGTGATATAATAATGCTTAAAAACTCCAACGGAAACAACATCTGTAGAGCGAAGACTTCGCTCATGCGTGAGAAGCTGGAAGTCAAAACCAAGAGAACACCCGAATGAAGATTCGCAAGCCAAGAAGGAAGATGATTAATGGCTCGTTTCTATACAACTCATAAGCTAACAGCTGAATTCTATAAGGAAATACATAAACTATAATATAAATTATGGTCGTGTTACATTTTCTTTTACTTTTTATTAAAAAGAATTTGAAATCCCGAAGTGAGTTAAAAGCGCACACACGCAAACATATCACACACAACCGCGTTTGCAAAAACACAAAAACCACTCTCACAACACAATTTCTGTTAGACAAACTGGTGAAATAGAAAGCTCGCATATTTTTCTGGATTACCATCAAATTCGGTATTTGCTGAGAAACCTAGCAAATTCGGCAGGGCATGTTGCCCCATCATTCGCAAGAAGACATTTACTCGACCGAATAATAGAGCTGCAATAACCAGAAATAACAAAACATAGACTTAGACAACCATTAAATTATAAATCGAAGGATAAAGAGCAATCAAGTAAACTCAAGACAAAAAAGGCTTACCATAACTTGGGCTTCAAATGTGGAAGACCTTCACACCACGGTAAGGGGCAGTGCCGATTCTAAGCATTTTTGTCAGCGGTATCATTCAAAAATTTAAATATCATATATCTTACAGAAACTATGGGTTCAAAAGAATAGAACTACCAACTATAGGTTCAAAGTTATATTTTAGTGGGTTCAATTATTAAATTTTTTTCTAAAATCTAAAATTTATATATAATAAAAACAATTTCAACCAGGGGTCAGCCATGGAGTTCGGGTGACACCTCTGGCAAAGCCTTAGAGTCATCCCATGGGGAAGCTCAAAGCAGCTCTGATAGCAACCATGGAAACCCTCCTTAATATGTCCAGCTGCCAAAAAAAATAAAGCAAAAATTGTGAAAAATCTTTACTTAGATTCGGAAAGCAAGTGACTTATAAATTATTCATATTCGTAACTATCCAAAATTAATCATAAACAATTTGTGTACATTCGTATAGGCAATGACAGAAAACTGTTTAACTACAAAATGATAGAAAAACCTGTTGCTCGAAATCTAATTTAGATCTAGCCCAGAAAACTTGGTTTGATACGGGAACGTTTCCGAATGTAAATTCTGTGTTTCTGAAATTTGTAGCAGAAACTTGATTCAATTTTTTTTTTCATAATATTAGGAAACTCACAAAAATAAACAACATAAGCAATTTTTAGTTATTTTTATATAATGAAAATATAATTTATGTATCATTAAAAATATTTTACTTGAAAATATACGACTATTTTGATTGTTACATATAGTTTTAATATATATTTTCAATATTGTTGTAGACTTGTATATTATATATTTAATTAATAATAATATTGTCATTTTCCGTCTCCACGGTATGTTCAAAGGCTGGTTTCACGTTTTCGTTTTCCAATACAATTCTCACTTTTATTTTTTATATATTTTAAAAACTATGACATGGACATTTTCACCCAAAGAAAGCAAATAAGCAAACTATCTACCAAATCAATATTATTTTCAAAATAATTTTTAGTTCAAAATCACATTTGAAATAGACAGTTTTGCAACATCCCAAAATCGTAATTTGGAATGTAAAATCTTTTTGCCAGTCTTTGAAACAAGTTCTGGATATCTAAGAAGTTGTAAACATCTCAATTTCAAATTGATACTGTGATTTTTTGATATTGTAAATCACAGTTTAAAGCTACGATTTTTCAAACAGGCTATGCCAAAATCACAATTCAAAATCTTATAAATAATCAGCTATTTAAACTATTATTATTATGTTAGTTGACATCTTCATTTACAGAGAAAGTATTTGATCCACACATAATATTTTTTTGGTGAGTATTAATATAGTTATTCTTGAAATTAAATTTTAGTCGAAAATTTTAAGCTTAAAATAAAAAAAACAAAAATCGCCAAGAGAGCATTCACACCAGTTTTTCCAAAGGAAATTTATCCTCCGTTTAATTTCTGAAATGATAGATCGAGGAGAGAAATTTCCCATATTAGGTTTTTTATTTTTAGATTTTTTTTTAATAAATGCTATAGTAACTTTCTCAATTGATAAAATTACTATTCATAATTTTTCTATTATTTTTTTTATTTTAAAAAAATGAAACAAATAAACAAATACATTGGATTTTTTTTTTTCAAATTTTATTATTTTGTATATTAATATTTTTTATGTATAGAAATGATTTTTTTTAAAAAATTTAGTATGCCCCATTTCTATTGCTCATGAGAAATAAGTTTATAGAAGGTGAAAATTTGAAATATAATCGGAAATACTGACAAAAATGCTTTTAATTTTAATGTTATAAACTGATGATGAGGAGAAAATTTAAATGTTTATTTTTGGAATCAACTATTTAGCGACACTAACGCACTCCAACCGGTCATTCTCATTTAGTTTCTATCTTATTTTTTATAATTCATTTGTGTCTTGCCAAAAATATATATTTTAGAAACTGCTCACACCAATCTTTTTGATAAACATTATAAAAAATTTATAATAATAATTACAAATTATATAATTAAATACAAAAACATGATTTCTCATATCTTTTGCCAAAAAAATATTTTATTAATAAAAAAATATGAATAACATATATATATATATATATATATATATTTTATGAGAAATCAAATGAGCAGAAAAACCCAACATGGGCTGCTCCAACAATTCGGCCCAAATCTACACGATGCTATTTTAGTAATACCAACCAACACTCAGGGGTATTTTAGTCAGTTCATAAAATCTCAGGAGCAAGAAGATTAGACGAACTCAGAAATACAAAAAGTGGAGCTTCGAAATTAGCAGCTGCTCAACAATGGCGCTTTCCTCTCTCTCTCTATTCAGCTCCTCTCTCTTCCAACCAGTTGTAATCTCTCTCCGTCTCTCTATTCTCTCTATCTCTTATCTCCTGAATTGAATTAAATTTGGAATTGCAAGTTTTGCCCTTTTTGCTGATGTGTCGATGGCTGTTTATTCTGAACTTAATTATAGTTTAAATTTCAGATAATTTACAGAATTTTGAGTTTTTTTGGATGTATTTGCTGAGTTGGGTTATAGTTTAAAGATGTAAATATTGTTGGGAAATGCTTTAAGTAATTACAAGTTGCCCTTGCTAATGGCTTGAGCTTGAGCTTGAGCTCGAGCTCGAGCTCGAAGAGGAATTGTTAGCTTAACATGTTATCGAAGCTTAATTTATGGGTCCGAGTCTCCGCAAATTTAGTGCAACACTCTACAAGTGGAAGAAAAATGAAAAAAGAAATTGCATGGGCATGGCATCCCAAAAATTGGGCGGGCTTAATAAATGATTAAAAGTTGCCCCTACTAAGCTTGAGCTTTTAAAGAGTCGGTAATTTAGGGTTCGTTTGGATGCAACTTTTAAGCAAATGAGCAAGCTTATTTATGACTTAAAAAAGTTGGATGCATCCGGCTTAAAGCTTACAACTTATTTAGGCCTTTAGCAGCTGCAAATATTTACACTTTTTTTTTTTTGCTTACGTGTTGCAGAGAATTGATTCCAAAGCTTCCAAGCTACCTTGTTTCAGCTACCCAGTTAAGTCACAAGTAAGAAAAAAGAAATCTTTGTGTTTAATATATTTATATAATCGGAACTTATCTACAAATTGTTGATTTGCTTATTTTTGTTTTACCATTTGCTTAGGGAGTGTCGATGGCTCAAAACGATGGTCGTGGTCGTCGTCGTGTGTGGAGGCGCAGAAAATTGGTATTGAAAAGCTTTAATTGTCAAATCCTGTTTTGTGTTCACTAAAATTTTAGCTTTAATTGGTATCATTATTTCTAGCTGTTAAAGGCCAATGTCATGAACTGTGAATAACATATATATTGCCAGATGAAATTTATTTCTGTCTTTGTTTTGTACTAATGCTATTTTAGAGCAAGTGTTAGAGTGTATACTAGAATCACAGCATTTTTTAATAGAAATGTTATGATGGGATTTTGCAAAAGGTTTTAAGAATTAACATATTCCTCTCTTTTTGTTTGAAATGCTTTGTTGTTCTATTGGGGCAATGACTTGAAAAGCCAAAATTAGTAAACTGATTGGTTGTTAAAGTTCATATCAAGCGAACGGAACTCCGTGTCTTGATAAATATCGTGGTGCATTTGGTTTGTTGATGTAAAAGCTCTTTTATTATTCTGTAAAGAATGAATGGCGATGACTGAAAAACTAATTGCATGTTGAAAATAATGAGCTATGGTATGGAAAACTTAAAAGTTTTCCTTATTGCGATCTTTACCGTACAGAAGTTATGGGAGCATTTGTTGTAAAATATTGGGGAAAAAAAAAGAGGGTTTATTGTTGGGATAAAACACCATTCCAAACTCTTTCCCTGTGTTGAGATTTTTAGGTGTCGTAGAAGGTTATAGACTAGCAATACATTCCTTTTTCTGTAGCATCACATTCATTGCATACTTTTGTCGTTTGTTCAGCATGCGCGAGTTCCTTGCTTGGTACATATAACTCATTGATTCAAAAGTTTTCCTTTACTTTTGTTTCAGACAAAGAAGGATGACATGTTAGATGCTAGATTAGAACGGGTCCCTTTCCTTGAAGAACAGGTCAGGAAAATTAGGGATGAGGGAAAGCTTTTGACGATGGACATAGAGAAATTATTGCTATCTGAGGATAACCGGTTTGATTTTGTGAACGAAATAGCTGCTGAGGCCAAAATGTATGTTGAGAACAACCGAGACGAGTATGGGGCCAAAAAGGCCATTCTTCACGTGCTAAGTAATCGAATGAATGATTCTGGGATTTATCGTCCTGAGGCGTACATGGAAGACGATCCATTCAACCCTGGTCCTGGATATCTAAGAGAGGAGCTTTGAAGGGTACACGTTATGTATACTTGTTACCATAAATTTGAAGAAATTGCATTTTTGTTGTAGTATCACTGTATCACTAATTCAATCATTTGAAATTGGGGGACATGTTTGTTATTTAATCCCCTTGTGTCCCTTCAGCTTGAATGCATAATGCTATGTGGAGATGATTACTCATTACTCTTTTGTAATATCAATGATGAGCATCTATTTGTAAAGAGAGGATATCAACTTAGTTATTACTCATTACTGTACCGAGTTCACTGCAAAATTCTCCCTATTTGATTGAAAGGCGCACAAATGACTTTTCGAGTTTCTCATGAGAAGTTGCTAGTGTAGTTAATTTTTTAAATGTGATCAAATTGAAATATATCTCTCGCGATGGTCTAACATGTGCCTTGGAATTTTTGCTTAGTGCTGATGCGGTGACTATTTACTGGTGTTGATGGACGACTCCTATGGTCCATACTAGTCTTTTGTTAGACTTTTTGCTTGCATAGGGCTTGTTTGATTGGTTCTTTTAAATTGAAGTTTTTCTGTTTTTTTTTTCCTTATGAACTGGAGTATATTTGGCTGCTAAACTTTTAAGTTTGACTTAAAATAAAGGTCAGCTGGATACATGTAGATTTTCTTATAGTCTAATTTATTTAAAAAGCTGCAATTGAATAAACCCATTGTGAGAATTCCAAAAACCACCCTCTGTTTCCCATTCTACTCTCTTTTTGCAAGTAGAAGTAAACTATGAGGGGCTGAAGTGAAACTGGATGAAACCTTGTAGTAAGATTTTGTAATTTCTCAAATTGGTGGTAGGGTCCAGAATCTAATCTGGTAAGAGGCTGTTAACTGGATTAGAGGTGTGGCTTTAAACTTCACCCCTTTTCTCATCCACCACACAAAGGGCCCAACCTTTCTGTCTTCAAAACCCAACTCTTCTTTCCCTCCCTTCTCCCTCCCTCCCTTACTGATGGCCTTGCATAGCCCCCATCTGCAGAACCTCTTTCTCTCTAGCTCTACAGACCTAAGCTGCAGCAACAAAAACACCACCTTCAAGAAGAAGACAGTTATTAGGTGATGCAGAATACTATTTGTCAATTTGTTAGTTTAATCTTATTTACTAGTTTATTTAATTAGGTTGCGAATAATTGTTTAGATCATATGAGATTTCTGTTATTTACTTTATTTGTCCAGTCCTATTAATGTTTTCTCTATCCAATGGTGGATCCAACATTTTTGGGTTGGGGACCAAGTTTTTTTATACCATGTATGGCCTAGCCTTTTGTTTTGAAGTGAGCCTCATACCTCATTGAAAATTTTCAAATTTGTTACATAAATTCTATTAAAATATCGCAAATCTGGGACGTGCCCCCACCCCTCGGGGTTGTCATAGGGTTGTTTATCTTAATTTTAATCTTAGTTCTTGTTGTTTATCAATTATGTTCTACATCACTAGGAATAGGAGTGGTAGCAGGTGCTGCTCAGCCATCGCAATCGACGCGCCCTCATCGCCGGCAGTGTCAGAGATCAGGTGGGGCTCGACCAAGTTGCAGGGGGCCCGCGAGGAGATGGAAGATGACGTTGTTGTCCGGTCCGATGAGGTTGGGGGAGGGTTTTACTATGCTGCAGTTTTTGACGGACATGCTGGCTTCTCATCTGTCAAGTTCTTGAGGTAAATTTCTAAGAGCATTCATAAAAAGTGTTTCTAAATGTTCATTTAATTTCTGTTCTAGAAATTATGTTAAGAATTATAGCACAACAGTCTTTGTTTACCAGAAGATGAAAAGAAATTGCTACAGTTGTTTATTGGGCAAAGAAATCTACTATGACCCCTTTATTAAATAGTAAACCAAACATAACAAAGGAACAATCCAAGAGTCTTGTATCTTTAACATTAAGTAGCATATTGGTTCGATATGTTGATTTATATCATTCCACACATAACTGAACGTGTATGTTGATAGCAGGGATGAGCTTTACAAAGAGTGTATTGCTGCTTTGCAAGGTGGGATGGTTCTGAAAGGAAAGGACTTCGGCAATGTGAAAAAGGCGTTAACGGAAGCTTTTGAAAACACAGACGCGAGATTATTAATTAGGTGAGGCAATACGCATCCTTTCGTTCGTCAATTAAGTTACCACACTTAGAACTGACCATCTAAGAATATAGTCTAAAAATGATTGTAATACCGTACACTTTTATATCATCGCATTGAAGGTTTAGACGCTGTTTGGTTTTGTAAAGGCTTGATGAGGGCGGTGATGACGAATCTGGTTCAACAGCAACCATTGCATTTGCAGGAACTGACAGGATATTCGTGGCACATGTTGGCGACTCCAGTCTGGTATATACCAATTATTTGTATAGTAAAGGTGTTTTTGAAAATTTTAGTTCATTTTGTACTAATGCATAACTTTTTTTTTTTTAAAACTAAATCTTAGGAGTGATTTACAAAATACAGGTTTTATCACGATCGGGAAAAGCAGAAGTACTAACCAGTCCCCATCGACCCTATGGAAGACATCAGTCTTCGCTTGAAGAAATCAGAAGGATAAGAGAAGCAGGTGGATGGGTGTGTTTTTCTTGTTCTTTATTCTATCATATGTTTTGCATAATCTCTTTCTTATGTGAACTTTTTTGTTTTAGAGTCTTAGTTATATTCCCTTGTATGATCGTTACCTTTGCTAGATTGTTGATGGGAGAATTTGTGGAGACATTGCAGTAGCACGTGCTTTCGGTGACATACGGTTTAAGACAAAGAAAAATGAGTATGTTTCCTTGTATTTTTATTTTGTGATAAATTAAAGAAAATCATTACCATTATAAATTCGTTAACCACGGGTTTTTTTTTTAACATATAAAAGGATGCTGATGAAAGGTTTGGAGGAAGGCAAATGGTCCGAAAAATTCATTTCCAGGTGGGTTCACAGATCAAATTATTGATCTGATTCTCTCCTCATCCATTTTTATAGTATGATATTCTACTCCTATATAACCTATCACTCAATAGGACTCTGGTTATAAGGGTAGAAATTTTCGTTTTATGATAGTCTTGAGGAGTATATTGTAGGTTTGTTATTTACATGTAAAGGTGCATTAGTATGGGGTAAATAAAGTTGACTGCCTTCTAATATACCTGTTAATTTTTTTTGATAAAAATTTAATGAGGTATGGTGATTATCCTTTAAGGATGAACTACAATCAATTGTTTAGATGACAAATATTTTGATAATAAGAACCTTTTTTAGATTATACTTCCGCTGTGTTATCTCTATGTAAATAATTTCTTAGGTCCAGAGTATTGACTTAAAAAGTGAACTTGTAAATAGTTCATCATTGATACAAGTTATAGATTATATGAAAGTTGAATTGATTGTATGTTTTTTTCCTATTTTTTCCAGAATACAGTTTAAAGGAGACTTAGTTACTGTGACTCCCGATATCTTCCAAGTATCTCTTGATTCGGATTCAGAGTTCATGATATTAGCATCCGATGGCTTATGGGATTACATTAACAGGTTGGTGAACACATGTTTCCTTCGTGTATAGTTGTATAGAGGACGAGTTATATGTGGTTGAGTTGTTCATTTTTCAGCTCGGACGCTGTAAAATTTGTTAGAGATCAGCTCCGTCAACATGGCGATGTTCAGGTTGTTATTTGTTACCTCAGTGATTTACGGTCTCATCTTACATGAATTTAAGCTTAACCAATTTATTTAACTTGCTAATTTCAGTTAGCTTGCGAAGCACTCGGACAATTAGCATTGGTAACGGATTCTTGATTTCATTATATAAATTTTCATTAATAGTTTTTGCTATGCAAAGCATGCAATGCTAGAGTACGTTTGTGCGCTTTGGTACCATAACCTGCAAATTCTGACCGATTACAGGACCGTTACTCGCAAGATAATGTCAGCATTATCATTGCTGATTTAGGGTAAGCACATAACTTGTTGCTGCTAAATTAATCGTTTACAATTTGCTACTAATATAATTATCCCTTTATCTTTTGTCCTTTTTCCTTGAATATCCCCTCCAACTCGAAAATGCCTATATTCTATGGAAAATTGATCCTTTATTCGACTATCATGTACAATAATTATACAAACATCTATATAGATGATTATGTGGATGGATTCCGTTTTTTAAGAAAAAGATCCATGCACCGGATATAACCACGTAGGTATTTGTATTGTATGTACTTGATTTTCTAGAATTATATTTTATTACTCATATGCTATTTCAGCATTGTTCAATCGTTTTCCTACTTAGAGATTTGAATAGTTTTGTCTGAATATTTACTAAGCTGCTACACCATTTTCTTGGCTCCTTACTACAAAAAGTTCGAACTTTAAATGGATTTTCACATGGTTTAGAAATAGCAATAGAATGAAATGTTTAGGTATACGACATCAACTTCTCTATATTCTGATATTTTATTCCAATGCATGCACGTAAGGGTTGTTCAATGTCATGCATAGATTGGCTTGAAACATGAAATGAAACACTTTCGGAGTTTTTTATATGTACATATATATATATATATATATATAGACGCCCAATGTACAAAGTTTCTGCATTGCGGGGTTTGAGAGGGTCTGATGTATATAACCTTACTTCTGTTTTAAGAGAGGTGGTTTCTAACACGACGAACCAGTGATCAACAAGCCTCAATCTTTCTCTTGCTGTAATTTCTGATATTAGATCTTCTAATTTAGTTTCTGGATTGAAATTTACACAGCCGAACGGATTGGCAAAACCTACCTTTGGAGCAGGGGAATATTGTTTTCGAACTGGGCCAAGCTTTTGCTACAGTGGGTATCGTCTCGTTAGCAATTTGGTTCTCATCTTTTATCTCCTTATGATCTGATACAGAGTTCCTCTATTTTGTGATCTTGTAACTCATAATATGTACATAAATTATAGTTCGAAAATATTGCTGTCACAAATAAATGTAGAAATGCCAATATATTGTAATATATTGATTTTGCAGTGATTGACCAATTTTTATTCAAGCTTACGTTAAAATTTGTTACATAAATTTATAAAAAAAAGAGTAAATTTTCGTTAGAAGTGCCGGAGGATGGTAAAGAACATTTTCTTA
>MKEJ01087636.1:0-14009 GCA_001753735.1 Embelia ribes
CTATAATTACAGTTTTTCTTATTAACATTTAGGACAAGTCGCGTACGCAATGAGATTTAAAATAAAACTGAAAATTAATGTGTCATTATTTTTAAATAAGTACAATAGACAGAATAAAACATAAATTGTTGTAACAAATTTATTTTTGAGGGTAACATTGATTGTCATAACAAAGTTTGTGCAGTAGTTATGTGATAAAGTAAATATTGTTATATAAACATATTTAAGGGTTCTTAAAGTAGTAACAAAACTGCCCATTTATCCCAAGACTTGGAGTTTTTATGTTTCAGTAGTTATTAATTGATTTCGTCTCCCCAAAACTTAAGCCCGGATAAGTATTTAAAATTTCTCTTGAAAAAGAAAAATTCAAATGATCAAAAATTAAAATAAAATTGGTCGGACTTCAAGTTTTTATTTGTATTGCTGTACAAGTTACTAGACCGTTAGTATATACTTTTTCAAAATACAGCATCACGATATCTCAAAGTTATCTCCGTAAAACCACTTTCAAGATTTGGGAAAATTTCTTTCTCTTGATTGCGAAACCAATTCCAAGTTCCTGGATCTATTTATTTTGATTAATTCTTATGCTATTTTTTTCACCATTAATCTCAGAATGGCCGAGACGTGCATGGCTATTTCTTGTGCACTTTGCAGTTAGTAAACAGAGACATACCTACCTACCCACATGCACGAAAGAGGCTAAATCGCGATCATCTGGATCGTCCAGAGCTATCCTTTACTATGAAGTGTAAATTACTGTTCTTCAGTTCCCTGATATCTTGATTGAAAGTTCTTCTAGCTATTCTAATATGTATATATATATATATATATATATATATATCAAACATACCTTGGAGTTTGATATAAAGTTCAGTCCAGCTTAATAAATGTAGTATTTTCTTGAGATCTGGGATAATTTAACTGATTAGCTGGAGGTGAAAGATTGAATTATTTTTCAGTCATAGTTATGTATAATACAAATTCTGTTCAGGGAAGTGGGATCTAATCAAAGGGAAAGGGAGAGGAAATTCCGCAAGCATAGATGTTCAACACGTATGCTTTCACTGGGTGGTTTTGCTTCTCTCTCTCTATGGATTACAGTCATGGTAATATTTTCATTCTTATTTCAAATGCAACAATTAGTCCTTATAAATTAAATTGGTCTCGGGTTGGATCAGCTGAGCATTTCACATGTTCATTTGCCACTTGCTAGTAATAATATACAGTACCCTTGTTAGATTATTCCTTTCATTTTAATTGGTCATAAATGATTTCTCCATAGTAATGCACGACGGTGTACATTTTTTTTAACGACTGAAGCACATCTTAAGCAGAGAGATAACAAGATTAATTGGCGGAGATGCTTGCTGAACTTGAGGAGGTGGTTGGTGCATGATGAGATATGCTTGAACCGCATTCCACTGGGCAGGGGTACGCCCAAATGGTTTCTCTCGAGGTTGATGGCGACCTGCCACTGGAGGCGGGTTACCTTGAGAAGGAGGATTGTTAAGAAAATTACCACCACAAGAATATTTAAAATCCCAATGGAGCTTCAATATCCTCATTGACGTGCGCACTCATGAATATAAGCGCAGGAGGATATGCGTCGGCCTTGTATTCCAAGAGCCGTTTCTGTAGACACGTAAAATGTGAAATATTGAATTTCCACTAATTACAATCTACTAGAATTTGAATGTTAACAAAAGAATTGCAAATTACAAATTCTTAGCATTCGTTTGGGAGTCCTCGGTAACGACACCAAAAATTTAATCGCTCCGTAAATGTGGAGATTAAATACCTAGCAAGTGAACTAGGGAATAGTGTAATTTTTTCCGGTAATAACGAAGAATCGATCTCAGGAACACCTGCTAAACCCAGAAGTCATAAGAAACTTCTAAGCACATAATCCTATCTTTAAATTCACTTTTTGTTATAAAAATAATTAAATTACACTTATTCATAAATTCTCCTTGGTTCCCATCGATGCGAGAGAGGTGATGGCTACTAATAACTTATCAATATAAATTTCAGCAATAAAAATCAAAAGTCTTGCCTAGATGGAAAATCCAATAAATCGGTTTCCTCCCCTAGTTCCCTTAATTGATGATCCAGCCCAAAGAACTTATCCTCACCATCAATGAAACAAACACAGTGCAAAATTAAAGCTACAAGGAAAGCGAAAACGCTATGGGAGAGCAATTGAAAAATATCAACATTTACGGATGGAGGAGAACCATATACTTCAAATGTTGCAACTTCAACCAGATTCTAGCTTGCCTGTTGAACAGACTGTAGAAAAAATTGATTTCTCAAGAGGAGCTGGCTTATGTCAAAAGAGATCATGCACACACTACCTCGTACATAAAAGACAGCTGGGAATTATCTCGTCCAGAGCATGCAGTATACTCATTTTTTTAATTTTTGTTCGAGCGATGGAAAGATCTGTCTCCTTGCTCGACAAAGCTTTTGTTGGAAAACTGATGGGTTTTTCACTAATAAGTATCTATTATCCTGGAAAAATAATTTTGTTGAATTGCAAAACAGATGGCACTCGTAAGCAAGAAGGGCACCAACCAAAATATCTCAAAAGCTTATTGGGCTTGAATGTGTTATTTAACAATCACGCTATAAATTTCAAGGGAAAAAAGAGGAAAAATGTTCAGAGGAATCCTTGTTGAACACCATTTTCTTTGGATAAATATGAGTAAGCTATAGTTGAAGCTGTCAAGCAAAGGTGATGGATTTGAGAAGGTACTATATCTGTTTCAACGATATTTGGGTGAATTTGTTCGTGGGTTTTCAGTAGAGGATTTAAAATTAAATATCTGGAAAGGTGATGTAAAAGATTTGAAGTCGAAGATAGAAGCATTTAATTTCCTTAAACTTCCAGTAATTTTAAAAGCGAAAACTGTCCGTACCATATTCCCAAAGATTCCATGGCAAGGTATGGAGAAGGAACATGTTGCTGTATTTATTAACTATGTTTTCTTTCAAGCTCATCATGCTTCTTGTGAAAGATCTTTTAACGCTGGCAATTCTTAGTAACTGGAAATCTTAAAATTTTCAATAGTAATTTTCATGTCAAATATGAGGACTATTTCAGCAACTTGTCTCGGTTTGATAAAGCTTGTTGCAGTGACAAAAATATGAGCAAGGAAATGAAATATTTGATACTCATGGCGCTTTAGATAGATTGAGGAAGTTGTTACACCTTAATTGGCTTACCATGTACCTGGACCTTAGCCATTTGGCGTGGAAGTTGGATTAGAAGTTGGGGTATCTTTGTTTATATGAATGGCTTGAGATTTGTCAGGATAGAATAAATGAACCATCAGTTCGTACTAAAAGATTGTATAAGTGGAGTCAAGGAAACCAGATTGTAGCTTCGCCAATAAATGAAATCTTTATATTTCATCGCATACTAGACCGAAACCTTGCATTTTAATTACTTAGCAAGTGTATTAAGGAATGTTGTAATTTTCTCGATAAGAACTCGAGTGTCGAACCTCAAGGACTCCTACTATTACCAGAGGTCCTAAGAAAATCTGAGTTGCGCTGTCTTAATGTGAGAATTTATTTTTTTAGTTGCTAAATTAACTAAGTTAATCATATTCCCATTTGCTTCGCGGTTTTTCCCGATATGGGAAATTGTTCGACCACAACTAAATTCACAATTTAACAAATAAAAATGTTAACAATAACAATAAAAATCTTACCTATAATAGGGAATTCGATATATATTAGTTTCCGCCCCTAATTTTCCTAAATTATGATTTCCTGTTAAATTTGGTTAGAAAATCACGAACATTTATTATTTGGTTTATTTCTACCTAGTGTGCTATGGGAAGTTTGTCAAACTCAATAACTACACCTATGCGATTTCTAAGTTACTTCCAACAGATTTAAAAACCTTAGATTTTTTAGACAAATTCAATTTTTCGGATTAAGATTTATAAAAATCGTTCCCATCAATTTGGGTTTTTGGGGGGTCGACTAACATATTTTCATCCCTAGTCAAGAATCAATCTAGCCTAATGTATCGAAATTAATCATAGCAACATATAATTGAAAGCATGAAAATATAAACGTTTCAAAAGCCCTTCTTCCACCAAGAAGAAGAAATAGAAGAGAGAAGTGAGACGAGTGTTGGTCATAAAGCAACACTCTTCCAATCATTATCAACCATTCCTCCTTTGTTGAGTGTCTCTTAAGACACGAGTGTTGGTCATAAAGCAAAAGGTTAGGGGGGAGATTGAGTGTTTAACAAGTGAGAGTTGTTGACCCTTTGAGTATAATCTGTTCTGGGAAGTTGGTTTGATCGATCCAACTTTCTAGATTCTGGCTAGATTTTTCTGCTTCAATAATTCTTCATTTTTATCGATTTGTCTGCTTTTATGCTTTGGATTTTAGTATCCGAACGTCTTCTATGATCGCGAATTCTTAGCAAATTCCTGCAGCAGCTAAATCAACATTTTTTACACCAATTTCTTCAAATGTACGTAAAAACCAGTAATAACAAAATATAGGACAGTACGTGCATCAAATGTCAAATAATTACAGTTATTGTCGAGGGTTAAAACTCTATTTTTGCAGTTTTATACAGAAATCAGCGATTTAGAAGGTAATAATTATAATTTCCAGTCAGGAAAACTATTTTCCTTGCAGAAACTTCTTTGACGATAATTGAGGCTCAACATCATGATTGGATAAGACTTTTGAAGGTTATTTAGAGGAACAAAACTTATGTTGATGTTTCACATTTGGGACCCTTAGTTTCACTTCCAGAGGCACCTTATTGGCGGTGGTATTATGCTGCTCAAGTCACACTGCAACAGAAAAAATTCTATAATCAATTTTCATGGGTCCAGATAATAAGTTTATGTAAGATTGAGCGACATTACATCGGACCATATGTTGGGTCCTTGGGACAATCATCAGATGTTGATGACTTTGAAATTAGAGATATTGATAAAGATCTTGATGCCAATGTGAAGGCAAAGGTCGCAAACAACGTGTTTTGTGAACCAGTGGAGCAGGCACTTCAGAAAGATGAGAATTTGAAAAGGAAGGTGACTGCCATTCAAGATCTACAGATAACGACTAAGGTTTTCCATTTTTACCAAGGAGACTTCCTTGATGAACTACTGAGCTTATTCAATTTCACTATTTTTGTTAATCTCAGCCCTCGGCAGAAGAACAAAGTTCAAAAACTGAAGTTATATAACAACAAAGTTAAGATCAGTTCTGATGAGAGTGCGCTACACGTGCACCCAAAGCTGAGGCAACTCATGAAAGATACATTCAAAAAGATCAAAGATTCGAAAATGGCCAGAAATGTGTATAATTTCTATTTTTGTCAAGGAGTGAAGGCAAAGTATTTTGTGAATAAGTTGGCTTTATGTGAAGCATCTGGTGAGAATTGCTGGTCTTCAAAATAAATCTCTAGCCTCTCAAATGTTTGGAAAGGCTAGCAGTCAAAGTTAATGGTTGGATTTTGGGTAGAGAAGTTTTTGTCATAATTGGTGATTCGACTTCCGAAGTCAGAGAGTGGCCAATGGATCAGTTTAACAATTCCCTCAATGTTAAGGTCTTTTTTGGTTCGATAAAAGCATGTGGAGAAGGGATTTCTTTGGTTGAAGCCTCTCAGGTAATTATCCTCGATGCTCTTTTAAATCCTTACGTTACTCGCCTAGTTTATGCAGTTCTTTCGGTCAGGCTAAGAGGAAAAAGTGTATGTCCATAGAATGATCCTGGCAAAAAGTTTTGAGAATGAGAATCAGGCAACTTGTTTCCGAAAGGAATCAATTACTAAAATGTGGTTCAAATGGAACGACTGTGGTAGCCGAAAAGAACTTAAAAGGGAGAGTGTTGAGCTCAACAATTGTGGTGGACCTGACTATTTCCTTACCATCAACTCGTAGTTTTCAATCTTATAAACTTGTTCCTTGGGAACCCTTTATGGTGTGCCGATTGCCAAGTCCTAAACAACACCTTAGGGACAAGGTGTTCTTCGAGTGGTGCGGATTGTAAAGAATCCACATTGGGGGGTCAAGCGGGAAGAAACACATAAAGGGCTTATTATTAAATTGATGGAAGACCATTGGCCTAAAGTATTTAGACATCTAATTAAGGGGAAGTTAGTGCAAGTCATAGAAACTCAGGGGGGCATTTATGCAAATAGAGCGCATGTGCATTCTGTGTATAACGGGATATTCAATTCATTTACACTTAGTTTCTCATGCTCCGTAACTATATTTAATTAATTTTTAAAATATTCAGACAAATCAAACTCTAAATTTTAGACTAACGCAATTTTAGATTAAGATTTATGAAATCATATTTATCAATTAGGGTACCGGAGATTTTACTAATTTATCCTCATCTCCTCAGACAAGAAGAAACCTAATCTAACATGTCAAAATAAAACATAACAATATTCAATTGAAAAATATCAACGAAGACATTGCAAACAATGACAGATAATTACGTGAATAATTAAATAACTAATCAAAAGAGTGAATAACTCACAAATTTTTATTAACCTAGCCAAATTTCCCAATAAGAGCTTTTAAGTTGTAACCTCCAAACCAAAAACAAAAACCACAACCCATATGGTTTTTCCAAGCCAAAACCAAAAAGAAGAAGAAAACAGCAAAATGTGAATGATGAGGAGTGCTCCTCCCTTGGAGATAGGGTGATCAAATATATGGATAGAAGAAAATATAGGATAGAACAGCTAGAGTAATTATGTCATAAAATAGGTTGTTCTACTTTTTGAGTTGTCTAACTTGTTTCGATTAATCGATATATATCACTAATCGATCAAAACACACTGAAATTGTTGGTCACTTTTTTTTATTTATTTATTCTATTATTGAATTGTCAATTTTAAACTTTAGACTTCAGTATCCGAAAGTCTTCTATTACTTTTTAACACATCGATTATTCATCGAAAATCCATGTTAAGTCCCAGAAGCAAATTGTTTGGCCTTTTTAATATCAATTATATGAGCGCACATGAAAACTACTAAAACCAAAATATAACAAATTACATACATTAAATGCCAAATAATTAATATTGCTCCAAATTAAATGCCTATTTTATACATATTTATATCACAATCAATGATTTTTCTTTATATAAAACTAGAACAGTATTTAATAGATTGAAGTTGCCTCAAATTTTAACTATATCCAAGATTCCCTCCTGCATTTTAAAATTTCCACCACAAAATATATATATTTTACAGTTATCATGAGGTCAAATTTGTAAAACTAATCATTCACTGTCTGCCCGCATCTATTCGTACGTTTTAATTGCTTTAAAACCCATCTCTCTCACATTATCTCATATCAAGACTCTCTCTCCCTAACGCAGATCCATCTCATTTTCCATGTATGTATTGCAAATTACACTTTAAATATTATTTGCTTTTGATATTAGTTTCACCTTTTTATTATAATTAAAAGAATTATGCGTGTGTTGCATGTATTGTCCTTCTCGATGTAATCAAAATTTATTTATTTATTCTTACTTTGTAAATAAAAAACAATTTAGTTGATTTTTTATGTTTCAACTTATAACCATCGATATCGTTATAATAAAAATATAATAAACATCTTTATATTTTATTATTGTAGTAATATTATTTTGTACATTTCAAAGCTATGGATATTTAGTAAACAAGTGTCATGATTTTAGGCGTAATTTTCAGATAATCAATGCAACTATACCAGTAATTCCCTTCAAATTTAAATTTTCAATTCCTGTGTAATTAAATTGACATTTTTGTTTTGAAAGGTAATTAAAGTGATATGTATATTACTATTACAGACGAATTAATGTGTTATTACAATTCTCATCATTCAATAACAATTTATACCCTTTCAAATCATTTTAATATAAATAGTACAATTTATACAAATATAACAGTAACTTCTTTCTAATTTAAATTTAGCATTTATATGTAATTAAAGTAAACAAGTGTGTTACTGTTACCAACATAAAACTATATTAATTTGTTATTACAATTCTCGCAATTTAATGACAATTTCAACTATTTCAACTCATTTTTATCTATTATTTTATTGAAATTAATACGTGTCACAATTCTAAGACGCCACTTGGCATAAAATTATGCGAAAGCTCCGTTTTTAGTTTATTTTATATGATAAGCTACTTAAAAAATATAATCATAATTAATTATAAAAAATAATAAAAATTATGTCTATTATGCACCTTGCGGACTTCAAAATAAAAATTAATATTAAATTATGATATTATGTTAATGGAATAAGGCATTTAGTAACTTAACGACTTTCAATTTAATAAATTACTTATTTTTTTTTTTTTATCTTTAAATAGATGAAAAGTTAATGTAATTTTATTACTCATGAAGGGGAATTTTTAGAATGAAAAAAGGAATAAACTTTAAACTACTTGACAGTTTTATATTTAGTAGTTGGATATATGTACTTACACAGTAGGTGTTCTCCGTTTGAGTAAGATGAATGCACAGCTGATACCAGAAACTAGAGGCCTAACAATTTACTTCGAAACTGGCTGGGCAAAAGGAGACAAGAAGAGAAAAGAAGATAAAATACAAGATCATAGTTCATAGCCAACCATCTATACCAATTCTAGCAAAAAGAACCCTGTGAAAATAGAAGCATCAGTTTCGTGAGCATTTGTGCCCACTTAAACTCACAATTATCTTCAGGATTAGGGTGGACAACTCTAGGACCTCATATCTTAGCTAGTTTCAATAAAACTTCGTTGGCAAAAGCAACTCTCGAATATCACAGTGGTAATCTACTCCCTTGCCCAAAAATTTACTGCACATAAGTTAATTACACACCTCTGTATATGACAAAACGATGGTGGCGCTCTAATCCATCTTCAGCTTCTTACAGGCATAAAAGAGAGGGTAATGGATGCTTTGCTCGAGCAGGAGAATAGGCATAAACAGTGGGAACAAGCATTCAAGAAATTATTAGCATGACCGAAATTAGAATGGGGCAAAGACTATCATTATGCATTAAATTGTGACATAAAAAAACTGCTATTATGACTTGAAATCCCCTAGCATCTCGCAATCACCCCTCGGCGGCATGATCACATCATGCGGCTTGTTATGGAGAATTTCAAGTAATTCAAAATTGGTAGGAGTCTAAATTTCGTTGTTACTATAATATATATGCTTCCGCATTGGGTAGCCTAATCTTTATGATTATGATAAGATCAATATATATGCTTTCGCATTGGGTAGCCTAATCTTTATGATTATGATAAGATCAAATGAGCACCGTTGTGGACCATCCTTGGTGTTTAAAAACATCTAGGGTTCTCATCCAAATTGACGGTTGAGTTAACATTTTTTGACCAAAAAAAAAATTAATAGTTATACAAAAGCCAATCATATTTAAAATATATATATATATTACAATTTTACTGACACGACTAACCTAAAATGACATCGATACATCGACTACTTATTGTCGACTATCCTATGCAAAATAAAGACCGTATTGAGTGAAAATCATAAGAACAAAAACGACAAAATACATGGACCAATCTACCTGTGTCATAAATAGCCTAGTCCGTGTTTTCTTACCCATTTATTAGGAATCCATATAAGAAGCAGCAGCTTTAGATACAATCCAACAATATTTTGCTTAAAGTAAATGATTAGGTACTAAGTCTCAGCAATATCCTTTGTACACAAGAAAAGGGAAACCAATGTTTCGGCCTATACACGAATGAAATACATATACCTACACATATTATCCGTTCTCCAATTAAGTAAAAAAATATATAGTTGCAAGATGCATCCTGTGAACGCACAGTAGAGACCAATAACAAGAGTGAAAAATTTTACTTCAATACAGGCTAGGTGAAAAAGGAGAAAAGAAAACAAAAGAAAGAACAAATACAACTTCAAAGTTAACAGCCAAGCATCTATCTAGAATCTAGCAAAATGAATCATGTGAGTAGAAGAATCAGTTTTTTGAACATTGTACCTAGTTAATATTTACACAATTATATTCAAGATTACGATGGCCAACTCTAGAACTCCATATCTAAAACTAATTTCAAGACAAACTTCAACAAGAAGGGCTACATTTGACTATAATGGTAGTATTCTACTCCCTTAATAAAAAAATGAATGGCGCATAAGTTAATTACACACCTGTATATGCAACAAGACGACAAAGGTGCTTCAGTCCATCCGCAGCTTCTTACGGACAATGTTTTGCCTCGTTGGAGGAGAGGGCAGTTGATGCTTTGCGGAAGCAGGAGAAGAGGCAGTAACTGCAGGGAACAAGAATTCAAGAAAATTTTTATCCAGCGTAGACAGTTTAAGATTTTCCAACCACAATAATGAATCAACTTCGTCTTCTTTAAATCCAAATGCAAAACCCATCTTAATTATCCGGCACGGATCATCTGTAGGATCAGTAACATTTGGTAGGACCACTTCAGACATAGCTTGAGAAAAATCAAAAATAAATTCCATATTTTTCTGAATCTGCCCACCATTCTTATGAACAAGCAGCCCCGGTAAGTGCCCCGGTAAGTCCTTGTCCCAAAGCACCAGTTTCTTTAGTTCAACATTAAAAATCTTATTTGAAATAGGGAAATGCAATGAACAATCGACTATTAGATTGTCAGCCCCATACAGTGGAAATATCAAGGAGGGATTTTGATTTCCACTGTCTCTCTTCAACTAGCAAATTCACGGCCAGACTCCCAAGGAAAGCTAGCACTATTTTGATAAGAGGCTTTCCAATCAGGCTACCATTTGAAACCAATTTTTCAAAATTGCAATTAGTAGAAAACTGAACTGATTTCGATAGCTTCTGTACACCAAGGCTTTTGTAGATCTTGTATAATGTGGTGAGGGAAGTGGAGCCACTCTGTGGGAACCAAACAAAAATAGGACTTTCACTTACTTCAGCAAATGCCTTTCTCAGTCCCACATCATCCGGGATAAATACTTCATCTCTCACGATCAATTGAGCCGTACCCAAAACAGTAGCTCCTGGTAGCACATTTATGCCCTTTCCCAGGATCTTCTCTAAAAAATTGTCCCAATTCTCAGAGATATATCCCCAAAAGGAATTCAACTCCCTAAAAGAAAAACAATGGCTATTTCTAGCCCAACTAGTCCACAAGTCAACGTACTTACTAAGAGTTGGAGCTGTATCAACCCAAAAATTGATCTACATAAAAGATAGCATCTCCTCATCATAATATCTATCGAGAATATGTAGAATTGAGACAAAGAGATTGTCCCTATCATGAAGGACGCACTTGGATTTTTCCACCCATTTACCTTTGGGACCTAATCGATCGGGAATCCACAACTGAGACATGCAGTCACTCTCTGAACTCAAACTCCATCTATTTTTACACAAGAATTTGAAGGCTCTCAATATAGCTGCAGTTTCATCACGCAATGGAAGATTTTGGAACATAGACGTACAAACATGAGAAGTATCTACTTTCACACCAAGAGCTTTAAGCTCATCGATTTCGAGAGAGCTTAAAGTCCCATAAAAACTGTCATCCATAAAGGGTCCATCCTTTTCTTCTAGGTCAGTAATCCATTCCCAATTGAATATCAGAGACTCTTCTAGTGCTCTATAGCCCATGTGGGTTTTCACCCATTTATGTCATTTTAGTTTAGCTACCAATTGTTCGAGCAAGGACAGGTCAGACGATTTAGCGCTATACCTAAGGGAGTGGGCACAATGCAGAAATGCTTTAGCCGAGTCTGCAGGTATAGTTTTTGCATTGTCGGGCAAATTCAAACCTCTTGCCAGAATATGCGCTCCCTCATTGGAATCAACCACAACACCGAGCAGTTTCAGTTCATCCTTGAAAAGGTAAATTCGGCTACCATAGAAGGCCTCGTCAATAAAGGGAAGATCAGCAAAATCTGAAACAGGGCTCCATTTTGAATCATATAAGATACAGTCCGTAAAAGAATTATACCAATGGCAAGTGTTCAATCATTTTTCCCTGGAAAGGAAGTCGACCAGATAGGATAATTGTGAAGCCATTGTTGTTTTCAAACTCTTCAGAAAACCTAAAAGTGAGATCAGAGTCTCACTGGACAAACTACCCGAAGATAAGAGCGCCTTGATTTTATTAATAAGTATTTCACATGCTTGATCAAATTTTATTGCCACGCCAATTTCTTCCAATTCTTTCTTGTATGAAATAAAATTTTTCCCCTAGTAGCTCACTTCAATGATGGGTAATGGAACAACTTCAGTTATACCACTCCAACTCAGGTCAAGAAGAATGGATTCATATGGTAATGTGAAACCAAGGGTGGTACGTATCCGAGGACGCACTGAAGCAACAACAAAACAGCTTTCCTTCAAAAAAAAAACAGCAAAACAGCTTCCCTGGTCAACTTCGATAACTCTTCGGGAAACTTGAAATGTTCAGAAATTAGTTTACAGACATCCATGGGATTGGTTACGATTCCCAGCAACTTGAGCTCATTCACAAATTTACGTAGTTCGTTACCATAACAGGAATTATCAACAACACAGAGATTGGTGATCTGCAAAACAGCTTCTTCAATATCAAATGCCACATATACAGCTTCACGAGGAGTAACAGAGCCTTTCTTTGATCTCAACCATTGACCATCTTTTAAGGCTTTTAGCAGCTCCATGTCCAGATTTTTATTCCAACTTGAGTACCTAATAAATCTTAGGAGTGAAATTCCAGGCAGCAGACTCACTTGGGAGAAGATAATGTGAGCCTTAATGTGATCAACTATGAGGGTGTAAACGTCATCCTTTTGGAATTGCACACCAATGAACATCAACTCATCACTGAATGATCTAATCTTGTTCATATAATACTCTTCACCTATAACTGATATTGCGCCCAATGCTTTCCCAATTTCCACAAGAGAAGATGACTCGGTTCCGTCATAGACATAGCAACTGGTAGGCAAACAAAAGCCAGAGAAGGTCTTTAACCATCTTCCGCACCTTATACTTTCAATGAATCTCATGGGTATCTTATATCAGGTGTTATTCCATGAGCTTGAGAGGGCCTGGATCTCTTTAGCTCTCAAACTTCGAATCCACTCCAGAAGCAACAATCGCTGATCACTTGTTAGTTCACAAGAAGCTACCGATGGTGCTTTATTTGATGGTAATAGATCAGGCAAGTCAACCGTTTTCCCATTCTTTATTAGAAAACTTAGTAATTCTTTTTCTTGCGTATGTTCTCCAGCAATTTCAAAAGCTTCGGAATACACCTCCCCTAGTTCAATATAGTGTATGCACCCATCTATGACTCCACCCCCCATTTCGTCTCCATTTTCCTCTCTCCCTATGTCATTATGAGGAGAACCAAAAAGCTCAGCCCATTTACTTCCAGAAGCAGGCACCACATATGACGTCCAAAGTCTTTCATTTCCAGACTTTTCAACCATCGGCATAGACTGAAAGAGAGGACGAAGATCCTTCCCCAAGTAGTGTTTAAAATTAGAGTAATAAAAAAGATGAGCCAGCGAAAGTGCCAAACTTGGATCATTTGTTGCCCGGGCAGTATTGAAAAGGTGGTTATGGCAATAATCAAAAGCATCAGTGCTCATCACACCCATGTCCTTACTCAGCCAACGGGTAAAGCCATCACTGTTCTCATGTTCAGCAATAGCAGTAGCTATAGCATGCAAAAGGAAAAATGATCATTTGGGTAGCCCATAGCTAGATTCCATTTGTTTATCCAAGAATGCTGTTGAACATGATCGACAAGAAAAACCCTCTTTGACTTGCTTTTAATTTGTTGAATGGTGCAACATAACTCCTGTAAAAAATAACCCCAAGGGGTTGGCCTAGTGGTCTTATGACTAAACTTATTACTTCTAAACATGAGGTTGATAGTTCGAATCACATGTGCCACCCTTTAGGGCCACAACCCCTAAAAATTTCTAGGTTGAACTCTGGTCCGTGTTTGTAACTATCGTGAGTGC
>MKEJ01087643.1:0-19399 GCA_001753735.1 Embelia ribes
TTGGTCGAGTTTAGTATGGAAGAATCCAATCATTCCTCAGTGCAGTTTTATCACTTGGCTTTGCTTCAAAAGGAAGTTATTGACTCGTGATGCTCTACAAAAAAGGGTGATCCACCTAGCAAACCGGTGCAACCTTTGCCTAAGAGCGGAAGAAAGTCTAGACCATATCCTAGCCAATTGCGCCTTCTCGATTGAGGTGTGGGCTAATTTCAGCAGTACATTCGTTCGTTTGCCTACTGAAGATGGGTGGAGGGAATGGGTGATATGGGCCGGCGTTAGATTCCGAGGAAAAGATAAGGAAGCGAGGATGGGTAGACTAACCATGTGTGCTATTGTTTATTACTTATGGGGAGGGCGAAATGCTAGGAACTATGGGAACATTCCGTACTCCAAGTCATGTCATAGGCGACATTCGGGGGATCCTAGAAGATTGTGAGTTTATTTCCTAGGCTGGCCGTTTCGAGTTGCATACGTTATCTGTATTTCTCTTCTAATTTGCTTCTCTTTTGTAGGCTTAACTTGAATTTTATTCTCATTGATTAGCCTCGGACCTCCCCAGGGCTCTGGGGATGGTTGTTTGATCCACATTTTGGCTTGCTCCTTTTTTTCATGTTGGGGTGTTGGGCCTACTGGCGTTTGAGATATGTGGAGTATTGTTTAGTTTCTATTTATGCTTATGGTTTTCTATGTACAGCTAGTCCTGTTTGCTTGTTGGGATGTTTGGTTGTAGGGGGGAGATGCCAACTCTTGAGGTATTCTATAAACCTCAAGGGCAGCTTCTTCTCCGATGTAGGTATTCTTTCCTTTTACTCTTGGCCTTTCTCCCCCGGGGTTGTCCTGGGACTTGGAAGGTGCAAGCTTTTTGTATTGTTTTCTTTGTTTATATACTTGAAATTTCCACAAAAGAAAAAAAACAATGAAGATGAAGATGAAACAAAGACACCCGAAATTAAAACATAAAAACCAATAATTTGGATCTCTTCCCATGTGATCAGAGAATGGAAATGCATTGGGTGAATCTGGCAAACCCTAGCTGGAAAAACGATGAAGTAAAGATGACCAAAACTATTTATGGGGAACAACAATTACTACAAACCTGCATTTCTGAACGAGCAAGTCTTTCAATTCTTCCAAATGCACATCAACCTTATAAAGCTGAAAAGCAAAAAATTGTAGTGAACCATTTGATGCAACTCAAACGGTATATACCCATTTGCAATAACAAAATTAACTTTATAGCCTTCTTCTACTCTTTTTTGCGCCCATAATTTATACTGAAGCAGAAAAATAATATTGACATACTTCATTACTTAGATCCCTTGCCATTTTTGCATGTGCCACCTCTTGAGCAAGTTGCATATCCAATTGTGCATCTGCTTCCTCTACTTCTCGTCTTTTTTCCTAAAGACATACAGAAGATAAAGAGAACTACTTGAATAATAATGCCGATAAATTATGCAACTGCAGAACTTAGTTTCTATAAACATGAGGTCAACTTATTGTGCATTTGGCTGTGATTTCATGATTTTTCATTTCTATTTTAAAATTCTAGGCTAAAAAGCTAATGAACTTAAGAAGACTACACTATTTTCTATATTCTTTTATTTGTGTACAAACCCAATTTTTAGAATCAAATAAAGCATCATTAGATAGCAATCCGATTTTGAAATCATAAGCAGAACCATAAGCCTAAAACACCTAACTGACTTGATGCAGTTACGTTGTTGCAAGTACCTCTTCAATGACTTTTGGCAAAAGTTGCAACCATTTCTCCTCAAATTTCGCCAACAGGGTTTTTGCCATCAAATAGACATCACTTTGTTCATCATTATATTTCATAGCATTGTCAAACACCAACCTCACATCTGCATATATATCCCGGACATTCCTATATCCTGTATCATCCTTAAGCTCCATTTGGTTTTTAATTGTGCTGAAATCCATGGGCCTGTCAATAACCTAAAAGTAAAGCTCCCCACACCTTGTCAGTAAGAAACAACATAACTTAAAGACTAATGAAAGAACAGAGGAAGCATTCTGCAAACGAATCGGTAAGAATATATTCATTTAGAATTGTTTTCTTTTTTTTGTTTTCTTTCTTTCTTTTTTTTTTAATAAACAAAAGTGTAATCTAGTGGAGATCTAGAATCCAACTTCAGGTGATCAATTGAAATGAACAAGAAATATTATTCATATAGAAAACAATTAATGAACCCACAAATTCAATAATACCATGTTCTTCTCTCTTCCAAGAATTTTCTTAGAAAAATTTAAATGCATAAATCTCATACAAGAGTGCAAAACTATCTGTGCACTCGCTTGCACACAAGTCTACATAAAACAAAGCATCATAAATTACAAAGGAGAACATTTTCATACCTCAAAGTAGTCATGGAGCCCAAGACCATGAACATCTACTGGTTGCATAAATGGCCATGCCCACTTGTGCTGACTGATCTGGAAAGAAGTATGTGGTTTTCTGTTATTTTATATCAAAAATGATAAAACATGACAGCATAAGTCCACAGGCACAATAAATACCATACGCGTTAGCAAAAGGCAGATACAATACCACCCACCCACACCCCCCACACAGACACAACACCACCCCCACGAAATAGATGCTTCAGCACTAGTATTAGCGTTAAAAATTAGTTGGAAGACTTGCAACTACTTTTGAAACAAAAACTTGGAAATGATGTCCACAAAATGATTGGTCCTTGCAACTGGCTATTGAAACATTTCAACTTCTTCACAACCATATGCAGCCAATTTATTCAAGAACGTAACCAGATGAAAGCAACGGAAGTAGCTTCAGAATTGCAGTTTTATGATCATCTTCTCATTTATTTTGGTATGGAGGTGAAGGAATGACGCAAAATAGAACAAAATAAAATGCAAGTGCACTATGAGATGATCAACTTAAGAATGATTCATATGTATCTTAGATTCAGGAAACATAAGATAATGGCAGATTTATTACAGTCCCAACATACTTGTCATCCATCAATCCCAAAGTTATAAGCAATGATCTCTTCACTGAACTAACATTTAATGTATCATAACACCAAGTTATATACGACCAGCATAAATGCTGATAACAGATTTGGTAGACAGGATCATAAGAGACACAGGCATTACATATAGAAGTTATTACGGAAAAATTTCTTCTCAAATATATCTGAAAAAACAGAAAAATCTTATTTGAATTGAAGGGAACCAATCAAAAAAGTTATGGGCTGAAGTTGCTACATATTGCATGATGCTTTCATGCAACACGGTGATTGATTAATCTGTTTCACCTGATGCAAATGAGGAAATGTTTTTCTTTTTGAATGAATCAATTAATCTGTTTGAGCACGTGTATCTTCACCAATTAACCAAACAACACTAAGTCAAAAACATGAAATGAGGATTGCCTGGCGTAATATTGTGCCAAAGTGGCGCATAAGCTCTCTCATTCTCTTTGCTGCAGCTGCTTCTCTATGCACTGCTTCTTGCCGCTGCTTCTTTAAGCTAGGAATGTGTGTATCCTTGTCCTTTTCTGTCATCACTGGGCAACCTTTAGAATCACTCTGTTGCTGCTTACACATACTCAAGTAGAACTGCTCAACTTCATCCACTCTTTCTTCTAGCTGCAATGGAAAACATTTTCTGAGAATATGATTCAGCGAGAACGCAAAAATCTACACAAATAAAATGAATTACAAACATGCCAGGAAACGTGTTATCGGCTGAATAACTCCACCCAGTTAACAATGTTATTTGAACCATGATGGGGAGACAATTGACACATTTGCTAGAGATAATTAAAAAGGAATGAAGATAGATTACCCTATATCATGTTCTAATTCAAATCACCATCAGGAATATGTATCACATACCAAATACCTCTCTTCACCACAGTACCAGAAAGAAAACTCAACAAACTCATCCAACAGTTGCTAGAAGACGGCAATGTTACCGAAAAAATAAGTCATATCATCCCAAGAAAAACTTTTTCCCAGAATATCAGATTTCAATAACACCCAAAAGCAGAAAGTGCAGTTCTTCAACAAAACTGTCAAATATTATGTGATTATTGTGTTCACACTATCTGTTAGGTATTCCTTAAAGTGTAAACTCCTCTTGATAGTTTTCTAGGATGGTATTCTTGAAGTGGTTTGCAATTTTACTTTACTGCACTTTCCCTCTCTGTTGTCCGTTGAGTATAGCATAAAGGAGGTAAAGAGAATAGGGGGGACCAATTAGCCGAAAAGTCCAACGAGCAAAATACTGAAAGATGATGAAATTTTTGTTTACATACGTTACCTCAAAAGTTACATGAAGCTATAGGAGATTATAAAGGCTACTTGACGGCCCAATTCCCTTTTTTAATTTCCCTTGTTATTTTTTTCAAAATTTACTTGTTTTTTTATTTATATGTAGAGTGAACTTAAATTCGTGCTAACTATTACAAATTTGTAGCTTTCAGATAATGTTGTTGTCATGGATTTGGGTCCGCTAAACTAGGATCCGATTCTGCCAAGATTGTAAATGTAGAGACCATGTGAATCAATAGCTAAATGAAAACAAGAAATTAAATTAAACCGCATATAAGAATACAAGCATGATAATGTTATTCAATGCGGTTCACCAAACTCCAGTCATCAAATTAATTCATTATTTTGTATTTTTATATTTGAGAATTCCATGAAAAGAAAGAAAAATGGAAACAAAAAGCTAAAGATACCAGAACGCTAACTCCAAATAATCACAATCCCTACTACAACTGCAATTCTAAACGAAGGCGAAACGAAGAACACGATATAATAAAACTGCTATTAACTTACTTTCCAAAAAAAAAACACTGCTATTAACTTATGCATTAACAAATTTACGGGAATGGGGCCCAACCATTACTTAAATGTATATTTTTTAACGTCCCAAACACAATTAAAAAGGAGGGAAGCGTCACAGGGGAGAATTTACCCCTATTACCCATGTTTCACATCATGCAAGAAAAACAATACTGTTTATGTAAATTGATTAGCCAACAGCCTCAAGCCCTGAAGCCATGGTAACACATTTTCTGGACGAGATTGGATGAAAACTGAAATGCTAACCAAACGGGGCCTAACCTAAACAATATTCACTACCGTAATTAAATAAAACGATAATTGAAATAAAATGATCTCATATAAGTAATAATCTGCATTAAACCTACTCTTGTAGCATTTTAATTAGTAAATCTACAGGTACTCTGAGAACACTCGGTCCTTGTGAAAATATCCTTGCATAATCCTCTTGCAATAAAAATTAGGTCCATTAGAGGGAAAAGAGATGATAACATCTCTAGCTCACCTTATCGACTTTTGAGAAAATCTCATCCACACGATGCCTGAAATGATCTAGTTCAGCAGCATTGCCTTCACTCATTCCTAGCTCCATAGTTTTAATATCTACAATGTCAAATTTCCATCTTCAGATTAGAAAACAAAGTAACTTTATTTCGATGACTACAGGTAATACTACAAAATAAAGGGAACAAGTATGCACGTAACTGCAAGATTGATATCTACTAAAGCTGCAATACAAAAGAGAAAAATAGCAACCATGACATATTAAAGACTGAGAAAATAGGTCGGAGACAATAGGACTTCATATTGCAGGTTTATAAAACCATGATATTACTACTCAATCTGCAATGAATTTTGTGCAAGTGCAACCATATAAAAATAGCTGCTCAACAACTTTGGCATTGGGCCAAGGTGCCAATATGCATGGTCTTTATTTAATTACAGTAAATGAGAAAAATATGACATAATATTCTTAACATCAATTGTCAAGACTCAAACCAGCAGAAGCATCATCAAAAGTGGAATACAGTGGTATTTCCACTTCCTTTTTCTTTTTGTTTTTAATAACAAAAAAGAAAAAAAGAGACAACACCAAGATAATCCAAGGTACAGCTTCAAAACTAAGAAACTAATATTCTTTTAATAATCACCTGAAGCCTAAGTCAATCTAATATCAAAGAGAAAAATAAAATCGGTTTCCACTCCTAAGCTACAGAAGAAGAAATGTTCTCCATTCTCCCCTTAAAATGGCAGCTTTATCGGTTTGCTTTCTAATCTCAGCCTCTTGCTTAGAAACCAGCGGCTGATGTTTTTGGCAGATGCTGCCTTCCACCCCTGCTCGGTAGATCTCTGCATTAGCATTATATGTACTAGAAAATTTGTCCTTCAACAGTAACAAGGGATATGTGTTACATTGTTGTGGTTGAAGTTTGCGATGTGGTTTTTACAAACCTTCACCATCCTTGACTTCATCAAGAGTAGCGCTGAAGAATGAAAAGACGTATAAGGGCTAAATCCAATTTAATGCTGGTTTTTTGGGGTTACGGGATTATGACTAGCAATCTCATTTGCTGAGAGAGCTTTATCGGTTTGCTTCCGAATCTACATGGAACCTTGTGATTGATTGTGTCTTGGTTTGCAAGAGGCTGAGATTAGAAAGGTTTGCTCCGTCCCAAATTTAAACAAACAAAAGCCATCTAATCTTTGTGCTGGTTAAAAGACCAACGACCGGGATGTGCTTGGCAGGGCCTGCCCATTACCTCACTTCACAGCCTCTTCGGGTCCCATATGATGCAGTTTTGGTTTTGAAATGCCTGGTTTCCATCCCAAATTATGGAAAATTGGCACAATACAAACATTATACAGCTTGTACTACAAGTAAGCGGTTAGTAGTTGATGTGTTTTCCTAATTACTAAAACAATATCCATGCTAGAAAACATCTATCAAAGTATTTTCTCTAAGCAAGAATAAAAAAATTTAGCTGACTGACTGATCCAAGGGCAAAAGAACAAAATGAAATCATAAAATCCTAATTTTAACACACCATGTAATATTTTCTCTAACTCCAGGAAAAAACATAGAGCAAATAGATTATTAATCACCAATTCATACCTAAATAAAATAGTATTGTCGGAGGAATAAGAAAACACAAAATTTAGTCATAATGAGAGCCATGTATCTATATAGAGCTATAGACAGAGGGAGACCTGATACCAGCAGCAGATACCTAGAAATAGAAAGGAAAGGGAGAAGACGGTTGCATCTGGATGGGAGAGCAAAGTGAGTGAGACAGACATGTCTGGTTATTTTTTGAGGAGTTAGTTTTCAAAAGTTGGCTCAATTTTTCGTTCTTTATGACTGACTGATGTATTCTTAAATTTGGTTGATATCAATTTTTGTAAAATAATTTTCAAACTATGTAAAATATATAAAGAATTTAAAAAATTGTTAGTTCATATGACAAACTAAGAGATGCGAATTGGTTTACTTAAAAATAGTCTTTTGTTCTTAGATCAAATGCAAGAAGCAAAAAATAATGCAATGATATAGGCAAGAATAAACACAAATATAAAATTCAAGGGAAAAACGCAAACAAATTTTGTAATAGTTCACCCAAAGATAGAGAAGAATTGATCCCTACATTTACTCTCCAAACCAGCTAGTTTGAGTTTCCTTATTCATGATTAGCCTTGTGTATGCTACTCCAACGGTCATACCAAGTAATTTAGAATACTACTCTAATCTTTTACAACCGAAGGGGCTTGCTGGTGCACTCAACTCGTTTACATCTTATATAGATCAATTTGAAACTTAGCTCTCTCTAACTCTTTTGAGAATAATAAATACAAGTATGGATCGCATGTAGGAGACAGTAAAATAATTTAATTTTTTTTTAGCTTTTTCACAACTTACATGCTTTTAACTTGGTTGATGGTATTTGTAAGTCTTTTTAGAAATCACTATTTATGGTAATAAAGGGAATATAATTGTTACTTTTAATCTACACTTGATATGAAAATGATCTTTATTCGAAAATCAAAACATCGCAGAAAATATTTATTAGCGATGCTCTGCCTAGTGGTTGTACATCATCTGTCCGATAACGGCACATATTGTCCGATGACTGGACTTTCCTACATCAAAATTTTCTCCGAAAATGTGAACCCGCTATACAACATTCATACATAAGTCCATAAGTCCACTATCTGGACATATGTCCAGTGGCCAAACATAAGGTTAGTTTGGGAATGCTGGTGCTTTTCAAAACGGGTATAATCCCAGTGTTCGGTAAATATATTCTAAAAATTGTTTTCATAAGTATTATGGCATTTGGTAAAGTGGTATTTTTTATTGTTAAAGGAAAAAGTTGGTATGCATAGGGAATATAGTAACTATAATTAAGGTTATTTGGTAACTAATGATACCAAAAGTAGAAGCAAGTTTTGAAAGCACATCTAAGGTTGCTCCTAAAAGTACCCTTAAAAAAGCATAAGTAAGTGATTAAAAGCAGGTACCTGAATCTTTGCCAAACACTGCATACTATTGTTTCCAAGAAATATACGCAGGAGGTAGGAAAAAGCAATCCCAAACTGGGCCATAACCTGTTTGGTAGCTGTACACAAGCTTGAATGTCCAGTCTCGACATGCTTCTATACTCATTGATATTGGACTATCTTGGCTGAAATTTAATTTCTTTAAATGCAGTATTTTTCCGGTCTTTCAATTTGATCTACATGGTTCAAAATTTTTATGCTTTAGTCTATTATCCTTGCATTTTTCAGTTGCAAGGCCTCATTGCATTTCATGTTTTTCCTCTTTTGAGCAACTTGGTAGGGTTATTCTATTGATTTCTGGGTAGCAAAGTCAGACTTAAGCTGTAAAGCCCAGTAGTGTTGAACTTTCATTATAATAATTATGGCGCACTTTGACCATGTCTTTCAAACCATAAATGAAGCTTTATAATACCTTTTCGGAAAGAAAATTAAAATCCTTATCACTGTCATTTTTTGTGAAGAGGCTAATTCGATATTAAAAGGGATCAAAAGAGAATTTGAACACATCTGCATTGGATAAAAATTGGCATTGGCTAGTCTACTCCCCTTCTAAGAAAGCCAACCGTTCACCAGTCAGCAGACTGGATTTTGTGACAGCAGACTGCCCAGCTAGCAGGCAGATTCACATTCTTACTTGGCAGCAAGTCATAAATTATATTATACCTGAACCCTAACTGTGTAAACTCATTTTGTTCATGTTCCATGGCTTAAAAAAGGGGAGAAGGGTTCTTTAGCCTAAATTCTTCGATTCCTGGTGATCCGTCGCTCTGATCAATGATCCAAGATCGGATTTGAGCTCCTCTTTTCATCCTTTCAACTTTGAGATATAATTATTTGGAAATTTCCAACTTTCTCTTGCCTTCCCATCCATCAATTGATCCCTTATCATATTTCCAGGGTACGTATAACCCTTTCTTGATTATTCTATCATTGATTCTCATACGAATTTGGGTTTCTTGTCGATAATGTTCTTAAGGTGATAATAGTAGATTCTCCACCATCCTTTGAGAGGAATTCTAACTAGTATCACAGGCATAATATGGTTGATGTTTTAATTTCAAGACAATTGTTTTATAAGCATTCTAGTTGATTTTGCTGCATTGATGTTGTTTATGCCTATATCGTAGTTGAATTGATGGTTATGCATGTTATAAGAGATTATTGTCAAAAAATTTCGCAGTTTCATGCTTAAGATTATAATATAACGATTGTCGTGTCGGTAGCCATACGCATCATATAAGTTTACTTGCCAAGATTGTCTTATTGCTTAGACAGCTTATTGTTGTAAAACCTTAAATGTACCTTGCCATTCCTAGGGTATTTTGCTATTGTACAGAAAACCATCAGAGTACCTTGCCATTCTGAGTAGTTTTGTACATTCCTTTTGTTAGGGTACCATTCGGACTCGGGGTAGGGAGTGCTACGTCCAAAGCCTATAAGCGTAAATCTTTGAGAGCAAGTTTCGATTGCATTTCAGTAAATTCAGTTGTATTATCTTACGCTTTATGTTGTCGTTTGGGTGCATTGTCGAATAGCTGATGATACATTCAATGTTGTTGCATGAATGTTTAGTCGGTACATTCTTTGAATTCTCTTGTCGTTGATTCTATTGATGGATTTATATAATGCTGGCTTTGTTATTGGTCGTATATATGTTTTTCTTATAATAATAATAATTGTAATGTCCCTCAACGTAACTGCTAGGTTTTTTTTTTTATCTCTTTTTCCTACAATACACCAAGAAGATCCACAGTACCGGTGATGCGGTCATTCATGGATAGAGGATGTTGGATCTCACTCCAGAGTCATTGTTTAATTTCTTTTATTTCGTTGTTAGACATGTGTTGGCCATAAGCGTAATTTACATTATTTTGTCGTATTGATATTAGATGTTAATGGCTAAAACATGATGATAAAGTCTGGTTGTTTGATTTCTTTAGTTGATCTTATGAGAAGATGGAACATTTGTAAAACAAATTTTATGATTTCATCTATGTCGATAGATTATGTCCATAACATTACTTCGGAGTGTTTTATCATGTGCTCGGGATATGTCGAATTATGGGGTGTGATATCAATACATTGATCCGTAGGATTCTTAATCACTACACTTCAGTCCATAAGCTTTACACTTTGATTCATAAGCTCCAAAGTCTTTTACACTTTACTCTGTAAACTTTAAAAGTCAAACTCTTTTACTTACTTCAAACACCCGATTAGACTTATTAGTAATAAATAATTAGAATAGAGATTTTGTTAATCATTTCAAATCATTTTGCTGTCCTTGAAATCAATAAAATCTTTCAGAAAAACTTCGAGTAAGCAAACTCCCATTTTTCATGATAACAAACACTTGGATTGATTCCAATAAAATCTTGCTCCCCTTAAGGAAATTCGCAGGTAAAAACAAAAGCGAGTAATGATCATTATTGTAATAATATACCTCCAAATGATTATTACTTGTTGATTGAAGGACAATGGATCACTTTTTTGAGATTTCTAATATGCAAACATGAAGATAATATTCGATAAAAACATATTCAAGCATAATCATAAAAAGTCATTGATCTATACATATTTTAAATAACAATGATATCCATAGTGCATTATTACCAAAAAAACTGACCAACAAATGATAAACACAAGGATTACTCATAAGATAACCAAACCCGATCAAGATTTATTAAAAATATTATCCATGGGAATGAAAAACTTTAACAAAATGGTCCAAAAAGAATAAAACTTAAACGGAAAGCAACGATTGTCCAAAGGACAAAAAAACTTAAAACACTATAAAATACATAATAATAGATAAAGATAGTAATAGATAAATTTTCTTCTCCACTCCTCAAGATCTCTATAGGTAAAGACTAATTGGCTAAGAAAGGCTTGTTAGGGGTTGAACCAATAGGCTCCCCCTTTCTTCTTCCCCCTCTTTGACATCTCAAAAAAGGAGAACTACTCTTCGTCGTCAAAATCAAGATAGATGAAGTGCTCATAAAACTGCTTGGCGACCACTTCTTCGTCGGAGCTATTTGAGTCACTTCCTTTTAAGTCTTCAACATAGCTTTCTATTCTATATAATCTTTTTCTCCTTTTTGGCTTGATGGCAATTTTCTTTCATATGACATCAAGCCATCAAGCTAGAAAATTGACTAGCCTTTAGAAAATTGACCTTTGTATGATTCTTTTTTCTGAAATTCATGACCTCTTTACTTACTCTATCTTGCCATCTTGTTCAAATAGCAAAGGAATAGAGCATTTCATCATTGTTACTTGACTCATCATATGAGTCTCTGGGAATGGTACTCTTCAGTGCAATTTGTTGCTCTTTTTTTCCAACGTCTTCCTCATCATCATTGGTGATGCATGTGTAAGGAGAGTCCAATCTCGAACTGCTTTGTAACTATTCGATATTAGACTGTCTAGGGCAAAATTTAATGTCTTGGATGCAAGATTCTTCCAATCTTTCACCTTGATCCATAGGATTCAAAATCATTTCAAATTTTATCTATAAGCTTCACAGTCATTACATTTTAGGAAAATAAAATTTAAAAATCCCAATTCATCCCCCCGCCCCTTCCCCCTGTAATTTGCCTTGCCGACCAACAAGCAGTATCAAAGCAAGCCTCTATCATTTTCAAAACTTATCCATTTTCTAAAGAAAACAACCTATGCCAACTATCATTCCTTCTTATATGCAAGCGGGTTCTTCAACTTCCAAACCTCCATTTCTCAATGGCACAAATTACTCGTATTGGAAAACTAGAATGCAAAGTTTTATGTATGCCAAAGATATTAAGGAATAGACAACTGTGAAGAAAGGGTATACATTTCCAAAGAAAGATGATCATCAATCATCATCATCATCATCAAGTGATAAAAGGATGTTGAAAGCATGACCAATAAGCAAGTTAAAGTTTATTCCAATAATTGCAAGGCCATAAACTCAATTACTTGTGTCACATCACAAGATGAGTTCAACAAAATATCTTCTTCTAAAATGGCCAAGAAAATATGGGACAAACTTAAAACCAATATTGAGGGAACAAATCAAGTGAAAGAGTCTAAAATGAGTGCTTATTCATCAATATGAGAAGTCATATAACGTCTCGGAAAATCAAAGAAAATTTTTCACATTTTAATAATATTATAAGCATAATATAGTATTATTAACATGTATTATTATTATTATTATATTATAAAAGAAAATACAGCCAATTTATACCTATCCATTTGATTTTTTGTGGGTTACTTTTAAAATTATTTTGTAGTGTAGTTACTTTTAAAATAAATTTTACTTTTTCTATAATTAACAGGAAGAATATTCTCAACATTGCTTTTAACATTTCAATCGTATCCATTTCGTCTTTTTGCAACAAAATTTTGTTTTATCCTCATATTCACTTTTATTATCAAGTTCTAAAAACTAAACAAATTTTAAAATTCACTAGCATTACCATATTAATGTAAGTCCAACAGTAGTTGCATTACATATTAGCCATTTTATATATACGTGTGTGCGTCTGTCTCTGTTCATTGTTACTTGGGGTGTTCTACTCTCAATGAATTCTTTCACCATCTCATATCTCTGTTTTTGCCCAAATGCATTTAAATTTTACATGATTTTGTATGTATGCTAATTGCTTACACGATTATGTTGTATTATTTTCTATACACAGGTTATTCATACATACATATTCCTTCGAATGCATAATGGTCATCAAAAGTAAATTATAAGCTAGTTATTTAGCTACCATCACGTTAAGCCGCGGGCTTGAATGTTCAACAATCCGAGAAAGAGAAAAGAAACTTGCAGGAGGACGGGGTCAAAAAATGCCCATCACTAAAACTGACGAAATTCAGATGCTGTGAAAATTTCCGAATCAGCGTAATAAAATTCCGAGCTTTATCGGAATGTAATAGCACATACATGTAACAGGAGAATGAGAATGCACAAACTAAGCTTTAAATCACATGATTATGTATTATTATGATCGATACCAGTTTCAAATTACTGTTACATTCATGAAGAAACAAAGCTGCTTTTTTCTCTCTTCTGCTTCTCTTTGTAAATGAGTTCATTCTACTTCGAGTCTAAATTATTTTTTGAATAATTTCGCAGGCTTCGTATCTGCACACAGTAAATGGCGGCGAACTCAAAACAATAGCAGCAATGGTCTTTCGTCATTTGGTTCAGTTGCTTTATTCACCGCACGATGTTTCCCAAGAGCAGCTGCCTGTAAGATTTCCGATAATCAAACACTTCATTTTGTTTTACTGTCTTAGTAATTTCGCCTGAGCCATATTTAAAAAAGAAATCGCCTGAGCCACCAGACGTGTGTGTTCTTCCCTCGGCTTAATGTCCTGCACAGAAATCAAATTCTCAGAAAAAGAATTTACCCGTAAACACAAGTTCAAATATGTTAACTATGTCTATGAGAGGATTATCTATATTTCAATGTAGCAGTACTAACAATCCTCCTACAAATAGTTTTTCTTCCACAGGTTGTGTGGTTGCAACTTTTAAACTTCATCTTATTTGCTTAAAAGCTGAATAATATTTAGCTACTCAACTTTTAAATTAAGCATAATTATAATTTTGACTTCTATAATCTATAAATTTTAAAATACATACATTTAATTTTTTTTAGTCAAAAATACTGGTTAAAAGTTGCATTAAAAATAACCTTAGTATGATATATCAAATGGGGCACTTTGTATTTATAAAATTTCAATTTTAAAAAAAAATTATTTTATTTTTAAACTTATTATAATCTATAAAAATTAAATATTTATATGTTAATTTTTTGAAGTATCTATAAAGCATTCAATAGAAAGAAAATTAATAAATAATTGAAAGTTCGAAATAAAAAAATATAAATAACTCGATGTTGAACTAAGATATTGGAGACATTTCTAAAATAAAAATAATAAATAACTTGTTAGTCGACTGATTATTAGCACTGGACGAGAGTCGAGTTTTAACATGTAGCTCAAGCTCGACTCGAGTATTACTATACTCGAATCGCTCGATTCGAATGCTAATCGAGTCTAACTCGAATCAAGTTTTAGTATCAAGATAGTCGGCTCATTTAAGCTCACGAGTAGCTAGAGCAGCATACATTATAGAAAAAAAAATTATATTTATACATATATGAAATTATAAATAGATGTAAATAAATAACATAATTTATCAAATTTTAAAAAAATAATAATAATCTCCTAACTGAGTTCGAGTCGAGGCCAAGTTTTAAAAAATTTCACTGAATTGAGCTCAAGTTTTGATGTAAATTTAAACTCGAATCGAGGTCTAGCAGTATTGTTTCGAATCGAATATGACTGATATTCAGCTCATAGCCACTATACTAATAAACACAAGCTCAAACCACTCATTATGTATATAAACTTAAAAGCTACAAAAATCTAGAGTGAGCCACACAGGTTTGGACCTGCGACTTCTCATTTTCAAAGAATTCAACAGACCACTATAACACTAGTAAAATTTGTTTATTTAAGGACATTTTGTTTTAATATATTACATATTGTTGTATGTATAAATAACAATTTTCAATTTTTGTCCCGAACGAAAATGCGCCCTCTCCGTTGCTTTAGTGTGCATCGGCCCTTGCATGTACAGTACAAAGATATTTTTTCTTTTACTTTGTTGTGATGAACATGTCTATTATTAATCACGAGTTGGCTGCTACGATGCTTTGGAACTCTGCCAAGTATATTTTGGCTATTAATTTTTAAATTTGCGGTTGAATTTAAAAGATTTTATTTATTTATTTAAAATTTAACCAGGAATCACTCTTTTAGTCCAATTGTTAGTTTTCGTCAGAGACAGCTCCAAGGTTTGGTCAGAGATATCACTTGAACCTCTTGGCTGAAATTTTTTTTATTATATATATATAAATATTAGACTTTAGGGAAAAAATTAGTAATTGAACCTACTAAAATATAAATTTGAACTCATAGTTTTAAGTCATACTCTTTTAAACCCACTAATAACATCACTGGCAAAAATTCCTAGACTCACCACTGATTTTCGTTTATGGTGTTCTAGTTGTGGTAACGCTCACGTGTTGCAAGACGGAAGATTGAGAACAAGTGTGTTTAAGCTGTAATCTTGACATTTAACTTTTTCTGTTATTTTGATTAAAACTGATATATATATATACACACACACATATATTGGTTGGTCAAATTTTGAGCTAATTTTTTTTGTTGTTTTCATCTGAAAAGGTAAAAAGTATAGATTGAATTCTTTTTCATTGTGAAAAAATATTGATTCTTTTCTCTTAAAAGGCAATCAAACAAAATTTAAACCTGTGCGGAGTTTCAGTTTAATAATGTGTGATGTACATATAATGTAACTCAAATTGAGAAATGAATAATTATGATTCTTACAAAAGTAAGTAGCAAGATTTAAGAAGCATTGACAAAACGATAATTATGTGAAATTGCTACTAGTGTATTGTTTCTCTATGAATATACTTAATCTCTATAATCTAGCTTTCAACAGTAATTATTATAATCTTTTAAAACTACTAATAATATGTAATTCTATGTTTTCTTACATGTTTGGTAATATTATTCATGCATCAATGTTGCATTCCGATGTAGAGATTGAAATCTAATCCAGATACATCATAAAATTTCACGTACATATTCACGTACCTTGTCTCCAAATATCATAGAACTTGAACAGTTGAAAAACTTATAGGTTAAAGGTCATGTTTGTCTAATCCTCTTTATTATCTATCATTACTAATTTTGCAATACCTAGAATGTATAGAACTCGAGCAAATGACGAGCATTCTAAAATCATACCAACCAAATGACTACGTTTAAGACAAATGCTTTAGACTCAGGGTAGCGATTGATAAACTAGCTTTATTGACATTGCAAAGCTTACACGGGTCGTAAAGTTTTTCGAATATACGCTATCCGACACATAGCGGCGATGGAACGATTGATACAAAACTCACTTTTATCTATGGCTTGAAAATTATTCAATGCCCTTGGAACAAGTGCATACAACATTTCAATACCTTTTGTATTGATCATATTTTCGTGTTAGTGAAATTAATATTAACGCAAATATTTATGTGGGTTCCATAACATAGCACTTTCCTAGTAACTTTTCATGCTTCACACAAGTTGTATCACTGAGGCCTAGCTTGGATTATTGGTTGAATGTGATTTATGCACCGTTTAAAAAAAAAAAAAAAATAGCTGCTATTAATTGGTAAATTCTAAAATACTTGCAATTTTGGGTATTTAAAAAAATAATTTTTTTTCTATTATTATTACCTAAATATTCACAATTATATTTACTACGTTTATCATATATACCTAATTTTATTTTATTTTGCAATAAAAATAATATTTTATTAAATACCATACTACTTAATAAATCAATTTTAAAATTTTATTTATTAAATTCTAGTAATATATCTAATTTTAGAGTCAATTTTATAAAATAAATTATCAAAATCACTATCATTCACAAACGAGACCTCATTGTAGCATTTCAACTATTGTCAATCATTGAGGGGACTTTTTATATAAAGTTGGGGTAGATCAAAAAGTGGTGAGAAAAGGGCAAAGAAAATGATTATTCATGATGGTAACATGTGCACAGGCAAAGATTTTGGGTGATCTTTTTTTTATCTTTTTAGACCATTTGCATCATATTCTCTAAATGTCTTCTTAACTTATTTTATGTAACCAAAAGATAAATAACTTATTAGATTATTTATTAATTACTTAAAATAAAAAATCTTTATAATGATTGACTAAATTTAAAGAAATGATATCATTTGTTAAACATATAAAACTAAAACTGCCTCTTTCATATCACATGATTTCAATATTATATTTAAAAAATTAATATATTCTCTATTCATTAACTCAACTATTATTAACTAAAAATATAAATATTTAAAATAAGTAAATAATAATTATAAATTAAAATTTAAATATCTTATTTAAAAATAATTATCGAACTTAAAACTACTAAATACAACATATAAATTAAAACGCTAAACATATAGAAAATAAATTTAATATTTAAATAATAATTAATATAATTTTTATTCTCATACATGAAAAATATTAATTTTCTTATTATACAATAAAACTATTAATTTAAATATTTAAAGAATATATTTATTAAAATTAAATTTTTATCATAAAATTTTAAGTTAATGCTAAGGAATAATAATTTTTGTTAATAAATTTATTTATATTATGTTATTTGTATAAAAAAAATATTATTTATATTTTTCTTCTATTTTATCACATTTATTGCCCTTTTTCTTCCTTTACTTAGTGAGATTCTATTTATATGATCAATTAATAATTAAATTTAAAATATAAATTTAAATCTAAGAAATGGGAATAGTTTTTATTAACATATAATTAAATAATTAATATTTCACAATTAAATGAATTGGTATGTGTGGAATTTTAAGTCATGACCAGTTAAATAAAAATAATATTTTAATATAGTAGATAATATAATAGATAATTTGATGTGGAAAATAAGAAATATAAATTTTATAAACTAAAAATAAAGTTAATTTTTTATGCATAATAGATAATTTGTTAAAAGAATTTCGTGCAAACCCTCTTCCAAGTTCTTTTCTTGCTAGCGGAAAATTGTAGGGTTCTTGAGAGAGAGATATGTAGACATATAAGCTGACTTGCTGTTCATACATCTATATATCATAATTGCATCATTTTGAAATTTTACACAAACTTATTTTAGCCACGTTTAAAGCTATGATTTGATATGTGTAGAGATTTAAAGATATGCAAACTTCCATTGTGACTCAATTTTACGGATTCATTATCTGAAAAGAGTATTTGAAAAGCAAGACTATGGCTACACATCCATACCCTGTGTGGGAACTAACTGAACTATCCATACATACGCGTGTCTCTATATGTATATATAATGGGGACATGGATGTTGTTGCTCATAATAAATTACAGTATCTTGCAATTCAGTTTTATACCGTTGGATGGTATTAAATAAATTTAATACGAGTCCGTTTTATCTTATCCAAATATGCAGTAATGAATTAAAGAATCCTACTATTGTTGTGAATAGCAACATTCATCTTTCCATATATACCATGGATTGATTTACACGAGGGATTATAGGTAGGGACCTATCAAAGGACTCACTCAATAATAAGGTTATTATGCCTGACAGTACATATAGGCGTGCACATAAACAGTTGTTAATTTATTTATATACATGGGCCCTTAGATTCAATCATAGGAATGGGATATGTATTTGTGAACATGTCCCTCAACTTGCTATTATTACTAGGAGAAATTGGGGTTATTAATAGTTTACATATCAATCTATAAGTTCATGTTATATTCATATATATGAATTTAATAATAAAGTTTGTATTTATATTTTATATTTGGGAGTACCGTGCGCAGTTTATTAGCATTAATTCAGCTCAATTACGACTTAATTACAAAATGAATAGTAAGACGAGCTTCCTTCGATGACAAGTTGACTGATGTAGGTATTAGAGCCTAAAATCTCTAGAAATCTTCATTTTTGTCTAAATTTACGAAATTAAATAATAATTTGCTAATTAGCTAGTCGTCAATGAACAGATAATATATTTTGAGCCTTTCTAGTGCGACATCATATATATCGCGTGTGTATGGCGATTCATTGCATATCAATGTGCCATTTGATAGCTACCACTTCAATTCGTAGTTTGAGTTATGGTATGGTAATCCACAAGTGCCAATGGATTGTAAGAGCATTTAAATCAGATTAACTAAATTGGATTATTTTCTAATTTAACTTGACTAGACCACAGACCCATTCTCTACGCAGAGTTGATGGCGATTCGGATTGGGTTGGAGATTTCTCTATCTTTGGGTTTCTCTTCCCTGATCGTTGAGTCTGATTCGACCACTGCGGTGTCTTGGGTCATGTCGCAGGGGACAGGAAGTTGGGAGTA